>LIEC01010203.1:19063-44070 GCA_001925005.1 Drosera capensis | reverse complement strand
TATCTTAGTTCCGGATGCTTCTTATTTGGTTCGTTTTAGAAAAGAAAATGACTTTTTTTATGATTTTTTTACCTAAATAATAACAACATAATTTATCATGTTTTTAACAATATAATAATTCTATTATCACTAAGAACATTGATTTTTTCATGAACATTTAGAAAAATAATTAAACACATAAAAAATTCGTTGGGGTACAAAAAAAATTCATTCGGGATGTGGAGACTGAAGTTACACCAATTGGTCAATGGATTTTGAGTTTTTGAGTTTGAGTTTCGTCCTTCGACCATCGCTTGCGGTCTTCCACTTTGGTTGGATGAGATCAACTCTACTCCAACTTCTTGTTGCTCCTCCACCTTTACCTTATTTGTTTGTCCATAATTATAAAAATCACCGTATATGAGTTCTAACCTCAGATGATCAGACCTCATATCATTACAAGCTAGGAGGAGTATTTCTTTCTTCCCTGTACTTAATCTCATTCAAGTTACATAATCAACTTGGTCACAATCATTCAAGTTTATGGATTATGTTAGCATTTATATTATCATTTGATTTTATGAATTGCAAAACAAACAAAAAAATGTCTTAAGACATACAACGTCAAGATCAACCCTATCCTGAGTCCGCCTAATTGGACTTCATCTGGATGCCATCTTTTTTATCTTCCATCAGTCAGAGTCCCCGTCGAAAGACCCAGAAAAGAGAGGAGGAGACCAGCTAATGAACCGAGGAAACATAGGTCAAATATTGCATGGAAATGCAGGGCACCGTTCCTTGTAATAAACGGACACCACCGTTTATTCATTTTTCTCTAATAATAAAGAGTATATTTAATAATAATAAAACAATAATAATTATAAAGATTTTTTTACTAGCCACATATAGGCCTATGCATTTCTCTTTCCTTCACCAAACTAAAAAATTTATCAAACCTTCTAATAATAAAATGAGAAAATTATCATTTGATCATTTTTTTCAATCTTATTTATCAATTATTCACAGTCAAATTTTTTTTATCAATTAGTTCACAAATCATAATTAATACACTAATCATATCTAGTCATATAATAAAACATATCTCATTTAAAATCAATTTACA
Organism: Drosera capensis; assembly: GCA_001925005.1. Lineage (NCBI taxonomy): Eukaryota > Viridiplantae > Streptophyta > Magnoliopsida > Caryophyllales > Droseraceae > Drosera > Drosera capensis. Next base: position 42,968 of record LIEC01010203.1, on the reverse strand, counting down.
ATATTCTAATTCTAACTATTCTAATCACAAAAAAACATATATATAATCTTCAATAAAAGACACAATAATTATAAAGAACATCCTCAGAAATCCTAATTGACAATACGCCCGTCGTCGAAACCTACAGTACATCGTCGGAGTCGATCATACGTCATCGGAGCAGACAGTTCGATCGATGTTGGAAATAACAGTGCTTCACCGGAACAGATAATACGTTGTCGGAATGGACGGTACGTTGTCGGAGTGGATAATATGTTGTCGAATGAGAGTAATAATGCGTCAAATGTCAAAACCAAAGACAATGTGCCAAAAATAACAAACAATGCGCTTCGTGAATTATAATCTTTAACACATCACCTTTGTTGTCGTCATCAACATTACTCCCAACAATACGTGCATCATTAACGATAAAATCCTAACTGATCGAAGTCGATAGCACATCTTCGGAGACGATAGTACAACCGATGTCAGAGTCCAGAGTGCGTCTGTCGGAGCCGATAGTACATTGTTGGAGTTGATAATACGCTACCTTTTGAGTTGATAGTGCTCCTCGATCCTTCGCACCACCACCTCCACACCTTCTCTCCTCCGTCCCTCTCTCTCTCCCTCCACCCTCGTAATCGAATCCACGAGTGCACCGGCTTTATCGTCAACAATTTTGATCTTCTCCGGCAGGAACTTCTTGAGGAATTTGTCCTCCATCGGCTTCGAGCAATCGATCGTGAACGTTGTCCCCTTCTTCTTCGCTCCTCCCTTCAACACACTAGCTGTAGCCCCTTTGCTTATCTTTGAAGATCTTGTGATGATGATGATCATGTTAAGGAAGTGAGATCGACGGTGGAAAAGGAAGAGAGATGAGGAGAGAGATTTGCACTTATTGGTAGAGAGTGAAGATGTGTGATGATGATGATGGAGAGAAAGCAAGGCAGCCAACCAGAGAAGAAATTGAGGGGTCAATTGAGTGATTCTAGGGTTGGGTGAGAAAACTAGGCAATTGAAAAGAATCAGATTTAATATGATGAAATAAAATAAAGAATATTCAAAATGATTAATTGATAATTGATGAAATAAGATGGGATCAAATGATAAATAAGTTATAAAAAGTGACTAATTAATAATTAACGTTAAAAAGTTCTGACTATGGCTGGTAATTGAACCGAACGAGCCCAAACACTCTCTGTTCGTCTTCGGCTAGATAATGTATTAGTTGTGCTCAAGCACGTTTATGTTTATTTTATAAATGAACCGAGCTCTTTTTGTTTGAACTTGTTAAAAGTTCGACTCGTTTAGTGTTTGTTTCATTTATACTTGATTGGTTTGGAATTTTTTTCTTTTGAAAAAATATTTTAATAGTATTCATATATAATATTATTTTTTAAAAAAATAAAAAGTCCATATTTAATAACAAATAAGTACATTTTAAACTTTATTTATATAATTTTGGAGTCCATAGTGAGCCCTCATCGAGCCCAACTCGAACTCGAATACTTATCAAGTTAATCCAGCCGAGTACAATGGATGGATGATCAGTGGAAAGAGGAGGGGGGTAGAGAGAGACGACTGAGGATGAGAGGCAGAGCGGGGTTGGAATTGGATAGGGCAAAGTCGTCGATCTCAGAATCGGAAGCTGGAGATGGGCAATTGTGGGACTAGAGAGGAATCTGTGGTTATTGCTTCGCATGCTCAAGGTCAAGGTCAAGGTCATGGTCCCCCTCCTCTCCTCTTCCCTACCTCTTTTGATTGACCTCGGAGTTTTATTTTTTGGAATCTGCCTGCATTCTCCAGATCTACTTCGAGTTTTTTGCCCCCTCAAATCTCCTTTCTGGATTTGGCTGCAGCTGCAAGCCTACCAACGATTCGCTCGTTACTTTTGGCTGCCAATACTCACAATAAAGTGAATTTGCTAGAATAGCTCTGTCATCAGGAAACAGTCTAAACAGGGATGAGGGATAAAGGGATAAGGTCTGCATATATCATCGTATGTCACTAGTCTCGCGTATATCACGTATGTCACCCAGTCTGAAGGGATAAGGGATAAGATCTGCGTATATCACGTATGTCACCTAGTCTTAAAGGGTGTTGCTCTCCCCACACCCTGCACTTACGGGATTAGTGGGTTCTTTCCTTTCCTTGCTAGAATAGCTTTCCCATTGGTTCAATCCTTGCTCCCTTGTGCCGCTATTCCGTGAAATTCGTTAGTGTCACAAAAAAATTCTCAGAGAAACTTGAGACAGGAAAATATCCTTCCTTCTAGGCTCATCCTCGGGGATGTCAGCTAGCGGTGTGGTCCTTGAGATTGTGGGATCAAATCAAAACCTTTTAGAGTTGAGTGTACAGCCTATCATAATATTGGCCTCTTGGTTGACCGCATGTCGTGCAGGTTTTATTGGTTTAGCAGCCTGGTCTCCCTTTTGGCTAACCTGTTAAAAAAGAAAATAGCATTGGTTCAGTGAACTTTGTTAATATTGACCTCTTGGTTGTCTTGTTCGTTTCTGCCTGCGTGTATGTTGTACATGTTGTTCTTTCGGGCTTACAATTCCTCTTTCATGTGCAGTCCAGCGGCCTCAAGTATCACTATCCTCCTCCGGCAAAACTGTGCCCTCTGGAAAACAGCATAACCGTTCTGGATCGAATCTAAGTGATTCAGCCACCCCATGTTTCACCGAAGACTCCAGAAAGAATGTTGGGCTCTATACTGATGTTATTTCGTTTACTTTGTTTGAGCTCGAAACTATAACAAAGAGCTTTCGCTCTGACTACATTCTTGGCGAAGGTGGATTTGGAAATGTCTACAAGGGATACATCGATGAGAATGTTAGAGTTGGCCTTAAATCCCTTCCCGTTGCTGTGAAAGTTCTTAACAAAGAAGGTCTCCAAGGACACCGTGAATGGCTTGTGCGTTTGCTTTCTAAACGTGGCCTCTTTTATGCAATTCTCTTCTATTTTCTCCTGCATTCTTTCTCTTTCTTTATTTTTTTGAGCTAGAGTAATTAATTTATTCTGAATTGTTCAAATCCCATCACATTGGTTTGAATTCCATCCTAAATAGTTTAATTCCCCACAAGCCCCGTTATTTATTTCATTTTCAAGAAATTTAAGGTTTGAAGACTGCAGATGGCTGCCTTTGGTAAGAGCCTCATTCAAGTGCCCCCTCCTTCCTATTTATTCTAACCTTTCTTTCTTTTTTCTTTTTTCTTTTTTATCCTTTTTGACACTGTCAATGTATGCCAGACGGAGGTTAACTTTCTTGGGCAACTCAGGCATCCAAACCTTGTGAAGTTGATTGGTTACTGTTGCGAAGATGATCACAGGCTGCTTGTCTATGAGTTCATGTTTCGGGGGAGCCTTGGAAATCACTTATTTCAAAGTATGCCTGTCCCTCTTTTTCACTCTCATAGTTGCCTCTATGGGAGACTTTGTCGCTATTGTTTCCTAGTTATCAGTTGTAATGATGTTAATGTTTTATGAGTGATCGTAAACTATCATTGCAGTTTAAGATGTCATGTTGCTTCAGTGTTGCAAACGGGATTCACAGAATTCTCTTCATGTGCTGGTTAAAAAAGTGGAATTACTTATGGGTGCCTATTCTGAGCTCTCACTGACGTCATACAGCTCCATCCATCTTGTGTATTGGAAGTGACTTGTCTTCCGATTGAGTTTTTTTTTTCCCTCATGTTGAGACTGCCGGTGTAATGTGTACTGTATTCAGTAGTTTCTTGAGGCTATGTAGATGTTAGCAATTAGCATTATGCATCCCTAAATTACCTTGATAATAGAATACTGCCCCACTAGTTCTGTAGCTTCAATCTGTCCGTGTCATTAGTTACAAAAAATTTGGCAGTTTTCCTCATGGCTGGTACCATGTTCGCTATCCTTTTCAGACTTGGCTGACTGTGGAGTGAGATGATTGTCTCCGAGTTGTTGAACGTGTCATTCTGGCAGTGATCTATTAATTTTTTTTGTTGGTCTCTAACTCCCTGGTTTCAGTCCCTTTTCTCATGAGAGGGTCAACCTGTTTGTTTCACATTATAGAGGTATTACTTGGGCTTTTAAATCGAAAAAGAACCAAATGCACATTTATTATTTGCTTCAAGAGTTCATATAAGCTATAACGTACAATTCACTCATTAAATTAGGCTGCTTATTCACAATATAAGGGAAAATGAAAAATCAAGGTAATGGAGAAGTCTCATATGATAATTTGGATTTGTCTTCCAAAAAGTCTGCTGAAGGATAAGCATAGTTGATAATACAGTACGTCCAATTAGATATTGCCTATAAATGTTCTCATCAGGGATGTGCTGCATTTGTATACTACTAGCTGCCCATCATTGGCAAATGCGACCAAGAAGACTCCTTCAAATTGTTTAGTATCTCTCAGACCAGATCGGGGTTCAGTGCTGTAACTTGGATTTTTTTTACTTCTTTTGACAATGTGTGCTTTCTACATCATCTCTTAAGCCTCCATCTACATTCCCTTGGAGCCCGGAACTCCGGAATAGGTACCACATGCAGTTTAGGAGAGTGAGTGCAGTGACTACGGTTGAAGCTATAGTTAACATTAATGGTTTACTGAACAGAATGCTATAACTGTAGTCAGAGCTTATGTTATAACTAGTGTCCCGTGCAATATCAAATACTGTACATAGTTAGAGCTGATGAGGACGGGCTGGATGTGCTAGTCTCTCCTCATTGGAGACTAGGAGAATCGGATAACTTTGCTAGAAGTCAGCTTGAACTTTGATGTTTTGCTTGACAGACTACTGAAAAGGGTTCAAGCTAACTTAATATCTACATTTGCTTTAAACCACAGTAGCTGGCCAGAAACTAGCTGGGCATGCGTGCTAGTGTCTTCACGTTGACGGAGAAAACTCCAAGAGTAGAACTACATTCTAAACAAGAGATTCAGGATACAACTAGCTCTGCGTTCTTTTAGCAATCTTGCGTCACAACTGGATATATTTTGCATAATTTGGCTTTGTTATCCATAATCCATACGGGTGGCAGCTGTGAACTTATTATTGCTCATGTTTTCTATGCGTTCTTATTCTAAGACTGTTCTGGCGGGCATTTGAATCTTTATAGTGGCACTTGCGTCAAAATATGCTGTGTTAGTTGAAGCATTCCTACAAGTTCAGCTGTTTTTCGTTTTCATTTACTCAAGATTCCATGATACTGCTGTGGAACGTCAAGCCCATTCAAAGAGATGTCTGAGTCTGCTGTATCTAGTACATCCTGAATATAATTTCTCTGTTTTCCCGCTCTGTTCTCACAGAAATGGTTTAAGCTAGAAATGGTTCCCGCTCTGTATTCACCGAGGGTTATTGAGCTTTTAACTGTCACTAAGTGGTTACTGCCATTTTTTCTTGAAGTGTTGCTCAATACAATTTGAAAGCAATGGAAGAATTGATCTTCCTTTGTCCTTGGAAATCTATTGACATCTAAACCAGTTTACCTTTTCTGACCTTTCTTCATGGATCCTTATTGCACTTCTGTGTTGGTTTGACATGATGATTTTCTTACTGACAAACCATCCTGTCTTACCATTATATGGCTTAATGCATTAGTAGTTTGGCCGAAGTTGATATGGCTTTTTCTTGAGGCATTCAGAGGCAGCTGTTCCATTGTCTTGGTCAACTAGAATGATGATTGCCCTTGGAGCAGCCAAAGGCCTTGCTTTCCTTCACAATGCTGAAAGACCTGTTATTTACAGAGACTTCAAAACTTCTAATATTCTTCTGGATTCAGTAAGTACTCCTTTAATCCTGGTTTGCTTATATTTGTATTACTCGTATCCTCCTTTTTTGGTGGGGTGGGACAGTGCTCTACATATCTGTATGCCTAATTTATGGGTTTTTACAAATGAGGCTGTTGGTTAATTTTGTAAGTTGGTATGTTGAGTAATATTCTCTTTCGGTTACCATTTGTCCTGCAAGTCATCATCCAAATAAAATAGTGGAGAAGACTTGGTGTTGTAATACTGTCTCCGCTGGTTGAACCATGAAGAATCAACGTGACAATTTTAAGTAGTCGTTGATTTTTTTTTATTTTTTTTTTCAGGTAACCATGATAAGTATGGTCTATTTCACCACCTATGGTCGAAGTTAGACCAGTTAAAGTAGGCCACTGATAAAGCATTGTAAAAATTAGACTAGCAGATGGAATACATATCAAAAAGCATTGACATATCATTTCATATCGGCAACTTCAGTGACAAAACACTGCTTTTGAACACCCTGTCAACACTATAGCATTTCAACTCCCTTTTTTGTACTTTTGGACTTAAAAAGTTATCCTTTTTCTGTAAGGTGAAATATGTAGAGGAACTGCTTTCATCTAACATCCCAACACCACTCATTGGCATTATCTAGTTTCTGCAGTTCTGTGCCAAGTTTTTGATGCTATGCTAAGCTTTCCTATTTCAATGCCTAATCACATGCAAATTTTGTGGGGTCCCCCCCCCCCCCCGGAGCAAGTGTATATGACTTCCATTAAGGGCTTCTGTATCATTCCATGCAAGAATCTATGTCAGAGGGGCTTCAAATAAGCTACTGATTTCCCCAATGCTACTAAAGATGGTCTGGATATCGGAAATTTTATAGTGGCCGAGAGCAGTTTTGTTAACTACTCATTCTGGTTGTTATCACATTGAAAAAACATAACTTTCTTCCCTGATGATTTCAGCAATTTTTCTTTTATTTTTGTTCCTCCATTTTGTTTCATGTTTGTTTGTGGTTGCGTTGTAAATCTCTCTTTTATGGAAATTCATTTTTATTTTGTCAATCTGCAGGATTATACAGCCAAACTCTCTGATTTTGGGCTTGCTAAAGCTGGACCACAAGGTGATGAAACACACGTATCAACTCGTGTGATGGGTACCTATGGATATGCTGCACCTGAATATGTGATGACTGGTATGAGTTCCAACATAGTTCAAACGGTTGCAGTAGCTTTTAATAAAAGTAAAAGCTTATATTTTTATGTTGTTATGCATGCATCAAATTTTCGATTCCAGATTAAGAAACTCAGGCTTATCAGACCAACAGTTCCCAGATAAAGCTGAATCGTCTCCGTAAAAATATCTGCAGGGCATCTCACAGCAAGAAGTGATGTTTACAGTTTTGGAGTTGTTCTACTGGAGCTTTTGACGGGAAGAAGATCTGTTGATAAGAAAAGACCCAGCAGAGAGCAGAACTTGGTGGATTGGGCTCGACCTAAACTAAATGACAAGAGAAAGTTGTTGCAGATAATAGATCATAGACTGGAAAATCAGTACCCTTTACGAGCAGCACAAAAAGCCTGTAGTTTGGCATATTATTGCCTTAGCCAGAACCCAAAAGCCAGACCTTTGATGAGTGATGTGGTTGAGTCTTTGGAGCCTTTACAGGGCAGCGGTGATCCTGCTAGTGGGTTGTCTTCTTCATCCATCCTCGGAAGTGGTCGTTCTGGTGTATTTGTCAAAGACTATCGGATGCAGCGCAGGTTCTCTAATGACGTCATTGTTGGTGCGAATTGTCGCCGTGCCGCTCCTAATTGTTCTCCTAGCACTCTACCAGCTTGCAGAGTTCGTTGAAACTGTCAACTTTGTGGACGTGGTTTCTTTTCTTCTTTTTTCCCTCCGTTTGTGACTTCCCAGTGTTGTGATGGCAGTCTGATCCACTCTACTTCGTGCAGTATCTTCTGATGGCATCCCTGTTCTACTTTGTGGGTGCCCCTGCTTTCCTGAGTTTCGATGTTAGTTTATGGAAATATGTTTGCTGCTATCAGCTTATGAGAAATTATGTAGGATTCGTACTAACATTATAGGAATGAAACTTTTGCAGATACCTCATATTGTGATAGAATGTTTGAATTTTCAGCAATTCTCTCCCATCCTCATGTTGCACAGGTTTATGGAATGTCTGTCAGTGTACATATGGTCACCTCCTTGCAGCACCAAGACAAAAGATTGAGAATAGACAGCATGGAATGTACATGCCCGAGTACAATGGATAGATGAGCGGACAGATTCCAAGCCACAACTAGCATCCTTCTAATTCTTTAAAGCCGCAGCAAATAAATAGGACAGATAATCCTGGATTATTCTATGAAAGCTAAGTGCCTTAACTCTGAAGTACCCACTACAGGAGCGTCAAGTTTACAGACATGAGCATCCGAAATACACGACAGCGCCGGATCACAGACTGCAAGCTCTAACGTCGACGGTCATCCACAAGAGGCTTGGTAGAGTACCATTTCTTGCTGATGAGAGAACTCAATAGAAAATTGCACCAAGCTGGTACCTGAAGATGATATTTCAATCACCAGAGACATATGTCTTGTCTTCGTAATATCTTCTTTCACTCTCCGCCTTCTTCTCATTACGTTTCTGAAGAAGAAATGGGAAAGCAGCTAAATAATTAAAAAAACCCAGACAATCTAGGTGAATGCTGCTTGATACCACCGCTACGGCCTTTCAATGAAGGTGGACGTTTATATCAACTGTACTTGTTAATACCACTCAATACTTCAAGGGCGCAAAAACAGAATAGAAAAATATATAGGGTGATAGGAAGCTGCTTATGCTGGGAAAACAAATAATATCTATTGGCTGATGTACGAAGCGGCAGGATAGCAAACAAGAAGAACAATACAACAGTAACACTATGCCACTATCTAGAAGCAAGGCCTGCCTGCTAGAAATGAGTGCATCTATCTGTAGAAAGGGGATGGCATCCCTGAATGGAGTGGTTAGAGCAGAGGGGATCATAGGCTCAGCTAATACACTCGCAAACTTTCTCTGTCTGTGGGTTGTATAACGCGGTCAAACTATAGCCCATTCTAACTCGCAATTTTCTAACAGGAAATGCGAAAATGACAAAAAGATGGGAAAATGAACCTGATAAGCTTCTTGATTTGAAACGATCCTCTTTATTATGGTCATCGTTGTGATGTCCAATGGACTTTCAAGCACTTTAAATATCCCCAGACTCAAGGGGACAGCATAAGGGTTGTCCTGCTCCTGTAACATAGAAGTACCTCGGTGACATTTAGAAACGTCAATGCAAACCAAACTTCAGACAGCGTACCTTTTGAAAGTCATTACTCTCTGCCACAGTTCCATGTACCACCAAGAAAATATTGAAGGTTGTGATCTGCAATCCAATCATTTACCAATAAATCAGAGACTCCAAACTAAACCCGGACTAACAGAGTATGCACATCAATGTGTCAGAAAACCATGAATTGAAGATACATTTGCATTTTTAACCACTGCCGTAATTGGTCAAAATATTCCTGTGGCTCTGCTACAAACTAAAACGACACCAACTAGACAACTCTGCAGCGGAAACAAACTCTAAGCAAGACAGAGAGCGAATTTATTCCATCTGTTAACACCATAGAACTCTTTCTCTCGGTGTGAAGAGTGAAGACCTAGCCGAAGAAGAGAGGAACTTCTTCGTTTTAAACTTACAAGAAACTGATGGAAAGGAAAATTTAAAAGATGAGAAGTAGAAGGACAGAGCTGCCAAGACAAATTATATCCCATTTGAATTTAAAAAAGGCTTCGACGGAGAAGAAACGGGAAAGAAGGCAAACACCATATATTCTACGTATGTTTTTGTCATTCAGGAAAGAAGAAGAAGAGATGAAAACCCCTCCCGCTTGAAGGTATCTATTCAAGTTTAGAGTAAATCCATATTTCACTTCAGTCAAGTTAGTGCAGTAAAAAAACCAAGTTAAGCATAGCAACCTGCTCTTGTTTGGAAAAACTTTCCATTCCAAAATTGGTAGGATGATGATGCTCTTTATTGATCTTTCCTTTCCAGGAATGAAAATTTTCGAAGCAGCAGAAACAGGACAGGGAAGGACTTGCAACCTTAGTAAGTAGGTTAAAATTACAATTGAACATCAGAAATTTCAGGCATGTAATTCTTTCCACAAAATCCATGCTTCAATCTACATTCCCTGATTTATGCGCAATGTAAAATGTTTCCTGTTCAATGGTACTGATTGTTAGGTGATCGATAAGGACCAAAACTCACATATAGTGGTTGCAATCTATCTTATGGCATATGAAAACATTAATACTTGCCTTTACTTTCCGCCTGTAAAGTAAACCAAGTATAAAACTCACCATGTCTTTAGAAATTTCCCAGGGTGCACCAATTATAACTTCATCGACATAACGACAAGCCAAGACACTGAGGCTTCTTTCATGCAGATTCATGATAGGACGATGCGCTCCTCTCTTTGCACTGTGGCAATATTGAGACAAGGAAACAGTTGAGCTAGAGTTGAGCTAGAGTAGATTAGAGAGAAATTCTACGGAGTATGGACCTCAGAGCCGTAGCAGACTAAGAGAACTCACAGCTCCACGCAATATCATCAATGAAGTCGTATGTAATTAGCTGAGCCACCATCTTCAATATGTAATGCAACTCCATGGTAAACTCATATTAACCATATTGACATTGGACATGCTCGATAGAACCAAATTCGTAGATGTAGCTCCTAGTTCCTAGCGACTCGTTCATAAACATAAAATAGGCTGATGATTGAAGCACAATCCATTAAGCATCCCCCCACCCCGAACACACACACACACAAATTTTGCACAAATTAATATCTATCGAGAAATAAAAAATTGTGGGATGTACATCGTTTATCATCATGTTTCGTGTCAATCGCTTATATAAGTTATATCACAAAGTGGAAACAACTCAAATTAACCCATTCATCTCTCAACCAATAACAAAGAAGAGAGCTGCATTCAAGACTAAACTTGCCAGGTAACTAATTCCTCACTTTCTGCACCATTCTGCACCAAAATAAACCACATATGATCCGAACTGTATGGTTGGCAGAGGCTCACATTAGAAGGGGTGTTCTAGAGTTATCCATCTTAAAGTAGTGAAACAGCTGCAAAAAAACTGAAATGTTATTTGCTGGTTTCATAGATGGAGGATGGGGTTCAGTTTCTCGGGATTTAAGCTATGAATGCTGTGGACGTCTCAATAAGTCTGCAACTTTAATTCTCGATCTATCTTCTTTTCAAATATTTTCATCCCTAAATTCCTCCGACATCATTAAGCATAATAGCAAGAAAATCACAAAAAGCAGAGAGGATAACTAAACCTGACTGACTGATCAGTGTGAATACCAACATGTAGAAAGAAAATGACAACATTACGTGTGAATTCCTCTAGCATCACAAAGCATAATAGCAAGAAAATCACAAAAAACAGAGAGGATAACTAAACCTGACAGTCTGATCAGTGTGTATACCAACAAGAAGAAAATCTCCAAGCCCTCGAGCAACCCTCAAAATCTATCAGCAGAACAGGAAAGGCATTACTGCTATATCGCCATACCAGGAGAAAAACTAAAAAGAGGATTAAAAACAAAAACCATGTTCAAGCCACTTCAAATTAGGTATCTAAATGGCTGCACGTGGCGGGGGCAAGGTTTGAGTCGACCACACCTTATTTGGAAAATATGTAATGTACATTATGAAAAAAGCAGTCCAAGAACAAAATGATCAAGGAACTTTGAAGTTTGAACTAGTTCTCCAAAGACCATGACCTCATAGAGAGAGCCAGTTGTAGCCTGTAGAAGCAACCTCCATTGTCCATTTCTTTTAGACTCATATAACAGGGGTCCAACAATCTTACTTCTAAGTCTGAATTATTCCTGGGCCTTCCCCCAGATATATTAATAGAGCTAACTTCTTCAAAATGTGAGGAAATTTCAACATTAAGATTGAATTTTTACCTCTCTTATTATTACACCTAACTTATTCCTGAAAAAAGGAATCTGCATAAAATGTATGTCAATTGATAATTTTGCTAGAGAATTTTACACCCTTAATGTGTTACCAATTTGAGAATAGTATTACAAGCATCTGTGCATAAACTGCATACTCTACACCCTACCTTTATAGGGAGGATCATCATGCATACTCAACTACTCATAACTTTATGCATCCCGTACCCACACCATCAAAATGGCACCTAAGCAGTGTTCTAAAATGGGCCTAGACATCTGATTAATCGACCGCCTAGGCAGAATCAGGGCTACACCGCCCTAGGAATGCCTAGTCAGCTCATCCACGATTTGATTAGAACCTCATCCCAATATGGAGATTTTACACATCAAGCATCTTTCGAAGTAAATTAGTCCTATCAGCAATAAGCAAATTGAGCTGATTTGTTACGTAGTCCTGGGAAAAGTACAACTTTATCTGCTAGCCAAATTCCTTATGCAAACAGTGTCTGCTATCGATGTTTCCTGCTTGCGTCCACCTTAGGAGTTGAGTAATCATTTTCTGCATAAATGATAAAATAGCAAGGAGAACCTAAATATAGAATTGGCCCAGTTTCATTTAAAACTTATGCACAATTGTCGTGATAAATATTCACAATTGTCCAAAGTAAAACAAACGAAAAATTATCACTCAAATATTAAGGGCCTGTTTGATGTCACTTATGTTTTCTATTTTCGTTTTATTGATTGATGAAATAGAACTATTTGATATAATTTTTATTTTTTGTTTCCTATTTTCTGTTTTTTAAATAGATAAAACAGAGAGAAAACAAAAAACCATAAAAGTGATTTTCTGTTTTCGTTTCCTGTTTCGTCTTAACACAATATTCAATATTCCGTTACACAAAATCAGTTTATTTTGTAAAGTGATTTTGATTTTCACTATTGATTTTCTATTTCTATTTCTAGTTTTTGTTTCTCCAATTTTAAGTAACAATATCAAACAGCCCCTAAACTCTTAAACTCTCACTTTGTGAAGGCAGAAGACATGAAATCTAGTATAAGTTTAGAAGGCAAACATAAAAAAAAGGACACTTAAAAGTTAAAACAAGTATGATTTATGAAGAATTATCCATTGGAAAGTTCACCATCAGATAATGAAGGAGCTACATAGCATCCCCCACTCTTAAAATGACACCAACTCAATTAAGTTCTCAACAATGGTTTCATATCAAGATAAGATAGAGAAAAGTCTCAATACCTCAACATGCCCGGCATGAAAGAGATCGAAGGCACCATCTATGTAAATGATGCGAGCATCGGGTCCAGGGCCCTGTAAACACATAAAGAGCTCATTTAATGGATATTGAAAGGAGAAGCACTAGTTACTGGCAAAGATGCAAGGAAAAAAAAAAATTATCCTCAGCGCTCTACAAAAATCAATGTGATAAAAAAAAATCTGTACAATTTGACTTCATAAACATTTGTGCAGATCACCCCTACCTTCCCATTAGAGAATTGAACAATCCTACGAGAGGTTGGAAGAAAATGAGATACACGGGTTCCACCAGCTGATACACCATCTTCAAACTTTTGGCTGTGGCCATGGCTGAACTGTCTTTGCAAGGACGAATGCTGAGGTTTATCACTCACAGATCTTTCTCTGACACATAGAAGCATACGTCCTGTGCGCAAGAGCCAACAAATAATAGACACAGCGATAGAACAAGGAGCTCAGATTCTAGGTGATAAACAACAAGAAAGTAATTATGACGATAATGACAAGGGTACGACAACATTTATGAGAAAATTAAATAGAATTACTTATTGCTCATTATGTAATTAAGTATCTAAAATTTCCAAGAAGATAATTACGGCCACTGATGTGGAAATAGTCTTTGGACTAAGGACTAAGAAACATCATAATGGAAACATGAGGACGGAAGTATGATTAGAGTCAGTACCAACAATATCAGTGCTGGAGACTCCCTCTGTTCGTTTGATCTGCTTATATCGACCAGCTTTTTTGGCGAGAGCATAAGCATCAGTACCGTCCGGGAGGACACAAGGGTCATCCCCGTGAATGATGTAATCAATTTTATACTCTTCAAACAACTTTTTCATAAAATCTTCGGTAATAGCGTAAGGAGCATCAGAAATCACTTCATCGACCCACTTCACTGCTTGCACCATGATCATCCTATAATAATCAAAATAAAAGTCCACATTATCACGTGGGGCTTCTAATAAACTCATAATCCAGGTAAGACTTGTCACATTTCTAGAATGAGAGGGAAATAAGAGAAAGAGGACCTTTCGTGGAGAGGGGTAACGGGAGGACCTTTGTTGGCGATGATTTCGGCATCGCTGACAACTCCGACAACCAATTGATCGCCGAGGGCGCGAGCCTGACGAAGGGCGTTGCAGTGGCCGTAATGCATCATGTCGAAGCATCCGTCCATGTAGACGCGGATAGGCTTCTTCTTCTTACTCTTCTTCTTATTCTTGAAGGAAGAGGTTATATTCCAGCTCCTCGGCGACGATGGAGATTGTGCCGCGGCGGCGGCGGCGTAGAGTCCCCATATCGAGAGGCCGAATACGACACCTCCGACCAAACACGTAGCCACCAACCTCGACCATCTCTCCTCGTTTCCACCCACAGAACTCATATCTCCTTCCTCTTTCTTCTTCCGGATCTCCAAATTCCACCTCTGATCTCAAAATTCCTCCTCTGATCTCTTCCCCCTCCTTCAGCCCCGTCGCCTCGTCGGTTTCTCTCCTCCTTCGTTCTCTCTTCCTCCTTCGAATTTCCCTATTCCTATTCCATTTCCCTTTTCCTTTTGCGCTTTATTCGCTTCTTATGCTTCTCTCTCTCTCCATATGCCTTTATCCCACCTCTCACCTTCCGTCCAACGTTGTGTGATGCGTGATTAGAACGCTACACGAGTCCGGTTGAGTCCGGCAACTTCGAACTCAAACACTTAACTCCAATTTTTTACTCTTTTATCTCGAGTTAGTTTTCCTCAACCCGAATTTGAGGTCAAAGATCGTGTCGAGTTCAACTCCACTAGGTATTGATGGAGTCAGGAATAGCTTGTCGGATCGAACTTCAATTCAGTAAATATATTCATATCATGATTCATATTTTTTGAACATATATTTCTTTCTTTACATAATTTTTATATTATTTTGATACGACATATAAATTTATAAATTTTTTAAATTTTTTATATTTATTAGTTTACTAGAATAGTCAGGGAAAAAATCATGGAACCTATTATAGCTTTTTTGGTGATAAAAAATTACTGAATAAATAAAATCTTGACAGATTTATCATTAAGTGATATGTGAGATTTTTTTATCAATAAATTCCCAATCATAATTAATATTTTAAATTGTCCTGGATTAAGTTTAGGAAAACAAATTATCAAAAAAAATAAATTTAGGAAAACAAAATATTGAATCTCAAGAATGGAATAAAAGAAAAAAAATCTATCAAACTCATCATTTCCAATTATTACAATATTCGCCTTAACCCAACTATTTTTAATCATATAATGCCAACATCGTCGCTTCCATGGTTGTCATCATCACCTCTGTTGCTCGAAATAAACAATACACATGTAAATAATGCTCAAACTGTTCAGTGCTCCAAAACCCTAGCCCCTAACCCCCAACTTGCTTGTTGTCGTCGTCGCCATTGTCATCGCCATCGTCGTCATAGCCACCATCATCATACGGGACCAAACAGTGCACACGTTTGATGATATCAAGAGGAGCACTGGTGCACATAAAAGGGACTCTATTTGAAGTCCTTACACCTAGAACTTAACAATAACACCATTGCATCATACAGTGTGCTTGGGCCTATGATAATCAAGAACGTTCTTGATCTGCATCGGCAAAACGCATGAAACAACGCGACCTCACTCATTCTTTTTCGTCGAAGTCGTTATCGTCATGGGTGTCATCGTCATCTCGTCCCACACTGAGCATAAGGAGCGGGAGATGGTCGAAGGTGATGAGTCCTGTCAAATGCAAGGTGAAAGGATATGATGATGTACGTAAAATTTATCATTAATCGTATATTAAAAGATTATTGAACCCTTAATCTTACGATTAGGAGGGAAGCAGATTATCAATAAGCCAACTATTCTTAACAGTATTAAGATGTGAAAACTTAATAAAAAAAATTGGTGATTATGTGGTGATCTATAACTGAAAGGGAAGAAAAAGATTTGAAATGGAAGGAGATGGTAACTAGAAAAAGAAAGAAAGATATAATCGATTATTATTTTTCATAAATTTTTCGTGAAATTCTAAAAATAAATACAATTACATAATCAGACTTTGGACCAAAAAGATTTTTTTTATCGTGACGTTAAAACGAATACCAAATTTGTGGGACAAAGGAAATAATAATATACTGAAGAAGGTATGAATACAAAGGTGCTCAGAGAAATGCTGCTAGTATTTATCAAGTATTGTTGTAATTTTTACCATATATAAATTCAATGATTTAGTATTTTAAAAAATCAAAATCAAATTTTATAAAACTATTTTTAATTAAACATGTGATTAG
Source organism: Drosera capensis (assembly GCA_001925005.1). Lineage (NCBI taxonomy): Eukaryota > Viridiplantae > Streptophyta > Magnoliopsida > Caryophyllales > Droseraceae > Drosera > Drosera capensis. The sequence continues at coordinate 26,641 of LIEC01010203.1, read as the reverse complement.
GGCTGTAAATGAGACGAATTTGTTCGCGAACCTGTTTGGCTCGGCTCGATAAAAGCCTCACTCGAGTATCATTTATGAAGATCATCAGTCAAATTTGAGTTTAACTTTAGACTCGTGCAATTAAATGAACCAAACTCGAGTCACCTATAACACGACCTGATAAGTTCACGAATCGGTTCATTTATAACCTCATCAAGTCAACTTGACTATACCTTGTTTAAGTCTCGAACTTATATGTGTGTATATATATAATTTTTTTCCATAGATATATACAAAGAGACATCGAAAACTCTCATATCTTATATATATTTTTTATTTTTTCAAAAACTATCATATCTTTATATATCTATTTTTATATATAATGTTACATTTGAAATTTTTTTTGTTATCAAAGTTTGATAACAAATTTGGTTGGACATGCATTAAATGCATAGTCAATCCATAATGATTAATTAATTGGTCATGACTTTTCATAATCTAACAATATTGACTCACCATGTGAAATAATTCAAGCAATCAATCCTTTTATGATATATCTTCAACAAAATAAATTTACAATTGTTAAAAAATTATGTAAAATTTACAGTACCTCTATCATGAGAACTTTAAACAACACTTGTTTGAAAAATAAAAGAGATTGAGAAAAAAAAAATGATATCTATTTAAATATATAAAGGTACATCCACTTTTTGATAAGAAATTTTGGTTTATTTTGATATCAGGTTTGATTGGTCGGTCCTATATTAATAATATAATATTTATAATTTATATTTAATGTATTTAATTTATAATGTCATTTCATTATCTCATACATGCTGTTATTGTTACTTATTTATTTTATTATTTTGACATCATTAGAAAATAACAACCACTTAAATAGTTTAACATTATCACTATATAGATTTTTTCAAATATTTTAGATTATCTATATGATTTAACATAGATATATGTAGTTATCCAAAATATTTTTTTATATGTACATAATGTGAATAATATAAACAATGTTATAATAAATTAGGTCAAGTACTAGTATTAAAAGAACAAATATTAAGTCATTGTATGCCCAATTTTTTTTTTTAAAATTCCAATTTAAGGTTAATTGGTATATTAGTTTTTATTTTCAAAGTCAATTTTTTTGATTTAAATTTTTAGAAAGTGATTTTAATAATAATTTTTAAATTTAAGTTTTAAGGATATCGTGAATTGTTCATAAAAGATTTAGCTCGTTTCGATCTCGACTAGACTCGAATGGGTGTATGAATCGAGCCAAAATGAGTCTAATCCTAACTATTTATGAAACAACTTTGACAAGATAGAATCGATTATATTCGAATGAAATTTAAACTCAAGTCCAAATCTATTCGGATCCTAAATAAGTCAAACCTAAGCTATATCTGACAGTCAATTTAGATAACGATAACGCCCTTTTTTCATTGAAAAAAAATAGATTTATGGTCAAATTATTAATTTAAATGATAAAAAATTAAGATTAAAATTGATTACTATATCTTCAATAAATATTAAAATAAACTTTTAATCTTAATTTTTAAGTTTACAATCTGACTAGCCACTCCATAAACCCCCATTTCCACTTTGAAAAGTGGGACACATCCAAGTCGAAACGGTAACAAAAGCAATGGGAGTGCCCGAGACAGAAGACGGTTCAAATTTCAAAATCGCAGTTGTCCGCTCTCACTCCTCCGCTCGGCTAGGGTTCTCGCTTTCCTTCACCGTCTTGTTTTAGGGTACGCAGTCCAGATTCAACAACTAGTGAAATCGAATCCTTTCTTGTTTAGGGTTTATAACAACCTTGGAGATGTGTTCTTGGTGTTTCTGATTTTGCAATTCGTTACAGAGATCAGAGGAGGCGATGGAGAAATACGAGAAGTTGGAGAAGGTGGGAGAGGGGACGTACGGGAAGGTATACAAGGCGAAGGACAAGGCGACGGGCCAACTGGTGGCGCTGAAGAAGACGAGGCTGGAGATGGACGAGGAAGGCATCCCTCCCACCGCCCTCCGAGAGGTCTCTCTCCTTCAGATGCTCTCCCAGTCCATCTACATCGTCCGCCTTCTCTCCGTCGAGCACGTCGACAACAAGCACGGCAAGCCCCTTCTCTACCTCGTCTTCGAGTACCTCGACACCGATCTCAAGAAATTCATCGATTCCCATCGCAAAGGCCCCAATCCCCGCCCTCTCCCCCCTTCCCTCGTCCAGAGTTTCCTCTTCCAGATGTTGAAGGGCGTCGTTCACTGCCACAGCCATGGCGTCCTTCACAGGTCCTCCTTTTACCTACCTCTTTTTACTTGATCTGTGAGGCATGATACTCCAGTTGATTACTGAAATAAAACGCTTCACTGCCAGGGATCTTAAGCCCCAGAACCTTCTGGTGGACAAAGAGAAGGGAATTGTCAAGATTGCTGATCTTGGCCTTGGTCGGGCTTTTACTGTCCCCGTCAAGAGTTACACTCATGAGGTACTATTTTTAATCCTGCTGGTTCTCATCCCTCTTTGTCATATCATTTGTCTTCGGTTTCGTTGCCTCTATGGATGCTTTAAACTCTTCTACCTTTAAATTTATTGCAGATTGTCACGCTATGGTACAGAGCTCCTGAAGTTTTGTTGGGTTCAACCCACTATTCTACTGGTGTTGATATGTGGTCCGTCGGATGCATATTTGGTAGACATTCTAATTTCGTTCATGCTGATCACACTTCATCCATGCTCCGTAGCATTACTGTGTTCTAGTAGACGCAGCTCTATTTCTTTCTAATTCGCGCTGAATTTTTTTCAAGGGGGAATTATCAGTTCCATAGATTATCGTTGTGTGTTTGAATTCTCAATGCAATAAGGTTGTTTGAGCCAGAGTTGGAAGTTGCTGTGGGTCCTGTTTATTCATGCATACGAGAATATGGGGCAATATAACAATATGCTTTTTGCTTTCTTGATTGTAATTTGCAGCTGAAATGGCAAGAAAACAAGCTCTCTTTCCTGGAGATTCTGAATTCCAACAGCTGCTTCATATCTTTAGGTATTGCTCTTATGCTCATTATTCAACAACAATGTGATGATATAGGAAGCATATTTGATCACGAATTTGTGAGCTATGCAGCGATTTTTTACTTGGTTTTTGTAAATTTACTTATTTTCAACATGCTGTCTCAATGCTATCTGATTTGTGATTCCATGTCCATGTTAATGCCCATGACCAACCCACTTGAATAGCTTTTAAAATTTTATTACAAAAATCGTACATGGATATTTCAAAAACCACTTGAATAGCTTTTAAAATTTTATTACAAAAATCGTACATGGATATTTCAAAAACCAGACATGATACTTTAGCAGGGAATATTTGTCGTGCTGAACATTAAGTGAAATTATTTCCAAAGAAGAACCATGAGAGTGATAAGTATAAAAGCATGTAGAACTAGTAGATTTTCCATATTTCATGCCCTATACCTAGCTTGCTAGCCACCTGTGCTGTGACTCTTCTAAGTGGTAGAAGCGATTGTTAAATTACCCACCCGTATTTCTTTTTTTGACTGAGGTGATTAATTTTGCTGATGGATCTCCTTTATTGCGTTGAGAGTTTGTTTACTATTGAATGGTAGTATAGTCTTCTAAGCTACTATTTTCTCTTTGGTAAGGCTATTAGGGACACCAACAGAGAAGGAATGGCCCGGGGTCAGTTCTCTGCGTGATTGGCATGCATATCCACAGTGGGAACCCCCGAGTCTTGCTCGGGCTGTGCCGTACTTGGGACTTGACGGAGTCGATCTTCTATCTGTGAGTAGTATGCTGGGCTCTGACCTCCAAGGCATTAACACAGTCTGTTTTTGCTAATATCCACTACGATTTGACAGTAATTCAGCCAACAGGAATATCCAGTACTTCAAGAAGCATATCCACAGTCTGTAAATCACTTCCTTGCTATTATCTCATTTAAAATGGAATTCCCTGGTATTGAGCTTGAGAAAAGTAGTAGTAATTGTAGGCCTAATAGTTTATTTGTTTAAATTCAAACATGGCATGAATTTAATGGAGTTATCCTGAATGAACATGAATATTTATTTATTTAGAACTATTTAGAGTGGTTACAAACAACTAGTTGTTGTCGCAGACGTTATGGATCAATATTCATTCTCATGAGCTCTTAAGTCATGTGTAAAGCCTAGCTTGTTTGAATGTTTTCCCTGGCTATTTAGAAGGGATTAACCATCAAGTTAAAAAGAAACGGGAGAAGAGGAGGCCCTACTTTTCTGATTTCTGAGTCTTCTGACATGGTTCGACAAGTCATTATTATGAAAAACAGCAGGTGAACTTCGGATAAGTATATACTCTCAACAAGAACAGTTCAAACAAACGAAAAGAGGAGCAGAAGGAATTCTTATCGTTTTCCTGTATCTGATAGTTTTGATTTGTAGCTACAGAGTAAGTTGGCAACTTATTCTGGGCATTATTTGTTCTTTTCGAGGTTCAATTGACTTTATGGTTTTATTGATGCAGAAAATGCTCAAGTATGATCCAGTTGAAAGGATTTCAGCGAAAGCAGCAATCAACCACCCTTATTTCGATAGCTTGGATAAGTCCCAATTCTAAGCTGCTTTCTCGTGGATGCAGAGCATAACTCATGGTTCTGGTAACATTTGTCAACTTCTGTTGTAATAGTCTTTGCCTGTATGTTCAATGATGCAAGTTCCTTTCCTCATCGATAGAATGTTGTGTACTATACTGTTTTGTGGTGATAATTCAAGGTTTCATGCAACAGTTACCATTTATTCGCAGTTGTTTCACCTGCATGGTTACCTGTCTTTTTCTGCTCGAAGCATGAGCAGAGAATACCTTTCCCTTTCGTTCCCTACTCAAAGCACAGGATGAGCAGAGAAGGGAAAAGACATAAAACGAGTGTTTTTCGTGCGGGTGCATTGAAAGAGCAAGGTATAGAGGGGAGCGACTCACAGATCCAGCCACAATCTTTCCTGCTCACTTGGAACCCCGTGACTACAAGGGATAGTATCTGACTGTATGTGTCTACGATTAAAGAGAACGAAAATTCCAATCAATGTGTCTACATAAATTTGTACGCTCCATGTTTATTTCCTCATTGAAAAGAATAAGCATCACCATGTCTAGTTAGTGCAACGATCATAGATTACTACGGCTTGTTTGGTTTCTGATTTTCGAAACGGATAAAACAGAAAATCCAAAAATTTGAAAATCATTTTTAGATTTTTTGTTTTTGAAACATATGAAACGAAAATGGAAAACAAAAAACCATGAAAAATGATTTTTAGATTCTATTTCTTGATTCATCTAAGTACATAAAATGATTTCAATTTTTGCTAATACTTTGCTTTTTTTTTCGCTACTGTTTTCGTTTCATATTTTGAATAATAATACTGAAAAATCCCTAAACAAGATGCGAGTATAATTGCTTTTTTATATCATGCTTCTTGTGTGTAAAATATCGTTCACAGTAAATATTACACCATACTTTGGATTATCTCGACAACTAAAAAATCAAAAAAAAAAAATCCATATAATCCCATCAAATATAAAATATAAAAAAATAAAATGTAAACAAGATATTGGTTCAAGATATCCTTCAAAAAAGTGAATCCCCAATCTCATGTTAGGAAGGATGATTCGCTTTACATTGAGCAAACTCATTTGACAACTAACCGCATTTAAATTATATTATTTTGTGATAAGCTACAATATCCAATTTTCAGGGCAAACCACAAATTCCCATTAGATTCTAGCATTGCCCTAAACAAAACCACGTTACCATGTAGACTCAATTTACTGAAGTAATAGCAGAATAGAAAAGCTGGTACTATGAATCATACCATTAACAGATGTAAGTAGTAACCGAGAAAAGACATGCTTTGATGCTTAGAATCGGAAAGAACAGAACTATAATCGCACCCAAAACAAAGATCAGGTCCTGCCAACTATTTACAAATTACATGCCTCAGGGAGGCCGTCCCAATGTCAATTCAAAAGAAGCACCAGCACAGTGCTCCAACAACAACTGCCATACAGGGACATATTCATTTCTTTCCTCCCAGTGAATGGAGAAAGAAGGTCAGTTTCTCCCTAGATAAAAGAACATATAACGCAGGGCTAACGGGTCAGGAATAATGTTAAGCACAAAAGGTCGGAATTGGTACCACTGTCAATCAGATGCTGCGATAAGAAATTCAGGGCATTAAATCACCAAAATTAGTTGGCATCAACTGAAGACACAGATCAGAATTCCAGCTTTCGGCATAATCCATTGACAACAGTTTTGGAAATCCTTCTATCAGGCTTCGACCTCGCTGGTGCTCCAGGGCAAGTATGGCCAGTTCCTATTGCAGGAGGATGCAAAAGTGGCGTCTGATCAGTCTGGTTATGCGACTGGTTATGTTCAGCAATAAACAACTCTGTTTGATTCAGAAGAATAGCTTCCAAGAAGGTTCGGCGAACCAACTCCCGCAACATGTCCTCGACATAATCTTCATCGTAGGAATCCATCACCTCTGCAACAGCGTTGGGGGAATCGTCAAAGTGAAGTCGTCGAGCAACGGCATTCCTCAACTCTTTGTGGAAGTTCTTACGAAGAGGAGCAAGAAGCATGTCATCGGGTCCAGGGGCAAAGGGGTTGAATATAGACCCCTGCGGAGTGCTAGGACTCTCATCTGAAGAAGCATCATCGTCCATATTGCTCCGTTCTTCAATGCAAGCTGAGTTAGGTAAGTGGGCAGACACTACCAAAGGAGGGGTCTTGGAATCTGAGACGGGCGTTGCATACTCTCGGAGAGCATTGGGAGTGTTTGGCACCACAGGATCTCCCTTATTGATTGCACCACCGTCAGTCATGCATAAGTGTTTGGTACAATCTTCTTCTGAAACAGCAGTCATCACGGTGCCATTTGATACAGAATCGTGCATGAAGGAATCAGCGGAATGATCCTTGCCTTGCTTCAATGTCCCACTTCCCAAAGGAAGCTGCTGCATAATAACACCACACACACACACGCGAGAATTATACTTCCTAGATATCAAATAACAATTGGGACGAACACTACTCTTCAGAGAATTGAATGAATTGATAGGCTGCGAAAGAGAATGTTCGGATTTCTGAAACTCCAACTAATCAGAGGTAAAGAGAAACGCATGAAGGAATGGCGTTGTCGTCATCGAAATTCAAGAACTCTGAATCCAGAATTGAAACCCTAGCGTGCAACAGGTGAATGCATTAAAGGGGATGCCATAAAATGAAAAAGAGAAGAAAAAGGAGAGGAGAAAGGTAACCTGTCGCCAGAGACGAGAAGAATTGGCGGCCGGCGATGGGACCCAAATCGAACCAAGTTGAGTTGAGGAGGAGCCAAAAGGGAAGCGGCGGCGGGAGCGCCAGAGGGAGCCAAATGGGAAAAAGGGCAAACGAATAAGAAACAAAATGGGTAGGTAAAAAAGAGAAAGACCCTTTTCTTTTTATCTCAGAGTTTTTTTTAAAAAATATATATATTATGATATATATATAAATTTAAATATATTATTTTAAATATATAAAATAAATATAAGATTTTTTT
>LIEC01010203.1:0-19043 GCA_001925005.1 Drosera capensis | reverse complement strand
ATATCTCGCATTAAAATTAATGTATATCTCCCGTTAAAATTCAAACGTACTTTGCATAAGAGTGTTGAAACAATCTGCAAGACAGCTGATCAACTACAGACATGGCTTTCCTACTTTCCAAATTCAAATTAATAATAATTGTCTCATCTTTATCTTGTTTTTGTAATATAAATTATGAATAGGTTTGTTTTTTCTATTCTATTTAGGGATAGATTTGGATGGTAGTTTTTTACCCTCTTGTCTTCTCCAGTTTGATCCAAACCTATCCATAAATTAAAAAGAAAAAGTAAACCAATCCGTAAATCCTCCTTTTTGTAATGAACTATTATGATTTTCGTATTTTCATCTTCACGATCATATTGATTTATAAGTTTTATCCAAATGATGATTAGGTATTCCTTTTTCATTTCAAAATAACTAAAATAATTTTTATTTTCTCATCACGAAATTTTTGTAACAGATTGACCGGACACGTATATAAATGTAAAATTTGAAACGCGTATATTATAATTAAACGTAAATTTTTATAAATTTATCTTGAAATATTAATATTTATATAAATTGCTTACTTTAACCAATACATGTTACAATACGATCACACTTGATTTGATATAAAAATAAGATTTGTATTCATGCGTATAGAATAATCAAAAATACATATTTATTGTAAGAATTATGGGATAAAGAAAACATTGTCCAACACGTATTTCAAATAGATTTATTTTTTTCATTTGAATGACTTAAGAAAATTACGTCACTATCTTAAAATAAAGTATATACTTTAAACTTTTGTTAGTATTTCACGATTTTCCGAAAATAATGTTTAATATAGTACATGTTACGGGACAATCAGACATGATTTGAAATAAAAAAAAATTATATTCATGCGTGTAGAATAATACAAAATACATATGTGTTGTAAGAATTATGTGACAAAGAAACTATTATTCAGTACGTATTTCAAATAGAGTTGTTTTTTTCGTTTAAAAGACGGAAGAAAATTACGTCACTATCTTAAAATGAAGTATATAATTTAAACTATTGTTAATATTTCATAATGATTGTTTTAAAAATAATATTTAATCATCCCGCAAAACGCATCAAACTTTACATCAATAGTTACACTTTACATCAATAGTTACACTGAGTAAAAAATATTTTGTTCATTATGATATGGAGAAGTAATTTTTTATTACCTTTTTATAAAATCTCATATTATTCAGTTTGACTATGAATAGAATTAGATTTTTGTGATTTCTGTTGCTTCAATTAAAAACAAGATGGTGTACATCAACTATTGAACGATCAAGTTTAACAGCTCTTAAGACTAGAACCATCACGATTTGTTTAGTATTTTTATATGTTTTTTCATCTCAAATAAATTATGATTCATTCACTTCAAACAATTATTAGAAATTATATTGCTTTTGTGATTCTTTTTTAAAATTTGTTGAGAGTTGTAGGAATTGGATGAGTGGAATTATGAATGGATGAAAAAGAAAATAATAATAATGAAAAAGGTTTTATTTTTGTCGTCCCATATTAAATTTAATACTTTGAATTATTATATTATTCAATACGTATTTTGAGAAAATTTGTTTGTCGTTTTAATGATGTAAGAAAATTATGCCACTAGAATTAGATTGAAATATATAACTTAAATTATTATTAATATTTCATAATATTTCAAAAAATGAAATTCGATCATGTCGCGACACGAGTCAAACTATTGTAAATAATTTATGACGGAAAGAGCATATGATTTATACTTCCTCTGTCCCATATATTTTTGAAACATATATACTTATGCCATGCTAATTTATATCTATTTTTTTTCTTTTCCTAATATCAATTCTCAACCACACAAAATATTTCTATATCTATTTTAATTTTTAAACATACAAAACTTACTATATTAAAAATGATGTAAAAAATTTAGGATATCTCAAAATAATAAATAATATAAAATTTATGAGACAAAAATAATATAAATTAAGACCAGAAACGTTTTAAGATTGGGGAAATGATTTATACGGAAAGAGCAATCATCTCTGCTGTTGCAACGCAACGTTTTGCTAAAAAAAGGACCAAATATTGCATTTCCAATTTTACCTCTCTTTTGCCCAGTCATCATCGTTCGTTCGACAACATACAGCCACCATTCAGACGAACACGAACCTTAATATCACGAATTATGAATCGAAAATCAATTGGAATATTTGAAGCAGTCTAATTGGTTTAAATCGAAGAGGTAGGAGAACGTTAGTGGTTTTTTGATTCCAACTTTTTGATTTGAAGAAATTGGGGGAAAATACAAAAACGAAGACACGAGGGTAGATCGAATACTCGATGCTCATCGCTTCTTGTGATGAATTTGGTTCTGTTGATTCTAAAAACTACTCAGAATTGGTCGGTCTCGAGGCAGGTGGTCGAAATTCAGGGTGGGTCTTGAGGTGAGTTGCACGTTTTCTTCTCCTAACAGTACCTACCGAGTGTTTTGTTTTATTTCTCAAAACAAGAGAGGCAAAATTAGAAACACAGTATTTGGTCCTTTTTCTCAAAAACATTGAAAGATGGGTCTCCGTTGTGGTATAGATCATTTCTCGTTTTAAATTACCTATTATTAAAAAAATATTTTTTAAAAATTTCATAATTATTTTATTTTTATTTTTTAATAATACATAATACTAATATCATATTTCTCTCATTCTTATAAAAATATTTTAATCTATTTAAAATATGTATTTTAATAATATTTATAACATGCCAAAATTTATCTTAAATAAAAATAATAATAATTTAGATTACATAATAAGCATAAATAAACAATGAAGCAAATGTGAGCATAGAAAAGTCCAATTTTCAAGGAAGAAAGTTTGGAGGAAAAGTTATGATCGAAAAGTCCGATGATACGCACATGGTTGGTTCCCAAACGAAGATCAAAGAGTCCAGTCGTCTTTGCCTCTCTCTGGTATTTTCTTCAGATCCATCGTTTCCGCATTATCAAAAATCACGAGTTCCGTCTCCTCTCGCCATCATTGGCTTGCGACCACCGTGGGAACTTCCCTTTTGCCGGCGTCTCTCGATGAAGATGGAAACAGCGGGTGCTCCGGCGGAATCCTCGCCGTCGACGGCGCGCGGCGGCCTCTCGAGGAAATCCTCGTCGTTCCGGCTGCGGTGTTCGAGTCTGAATTCCGTCCGCCTCCGCCGCGTGTTCGATCTCTTCGACAAGAACGGCGACGGCCTCATCACCGCCGACCAGATCAGGCAGGCGCTGGTCCTCCTCGGCCTCGACTCCGATCCCTCCCAATCCGCCCTCGACTCCATCGTCAAATCCTTCATCAAGGGCGACAACGCCGGCCTCACCTTCGACGACTTCTCCGCCCTTCACAAGTCCCTCGACGAAGTCTTCTTCTTGGCCGACGACGGCAAGGTATCCCAAGGACAGCGGCATCAGCGCCACGACAGCGGCATCGATTTCGACGTTATCGCGGAGGAAGAGGAGGAGGAGAGGCTCGCGCAGGAGGAGTCCGATCTCTCTGAGGCTTTCAAGGTATTCGACGAGGACGGCGACGGCTTCATATCTGCCAGGGAGCTGCAGGTGGTGCTCAACAAGCTCGGATTGCCCGAGGCCAAGGAGATCGACAGAGTCCAGCGGATGATCTCCTCTGTTGACACCAACAAGGACGGTCTTGTCGATTTCTTCGAATTCAAAGACATGATGCGCGGCGTCATCGTCAGATCTGGCTAGCGTGTTCCTTCTTGCTGTTTTATTCCCTGATGCTGCTACCGATATCTCTCTTCCTTCTATTTCTCCGCACTTGTTTATGATTTATTGTTGTAAATCCTGGAGTCAGTTTGATTAGCACTGTTACTCTTCCCTCCAAAGTCCACGTCTATTCATTCATAAGAAATACTAGTAGAAACCGAAGAACCATGATTTTCATGTCATGTTTTTCTTCGTCTTTGATTCTGTAAGTCAGTAAATGTTGATTGAAATATAGTTCGTGATTTAATTAGCAAAAATTCGTATGTTGGTTGCTTGTCTTAGCATGTTACCTGGAGTGATTCCTGTCATCATGCTGTGTGTACATATAGGCAAATGCGTCCATGTATTGTATGGCAAGATGTGATTGGATCGCTAGTTTCCATGCTTTGTTGCCTGCTCGCCTATGGCCTGTATGTTATATTCCAGTTGGGGAAAAGCATCAACACCATAGGTGAATGATGGTAGCACTTTCTGTCTTTGTTTTTGACGTATTATTAACTCGTGCCTGTTCGGTGTGCCCCTTTAATGGGGCTGGCTATTCAGCTATATCTTCTCAGGTGGTTTATATTCCACGCAACATCAAATTGTCTACCTTCTTGGACCACTTGATTGGTCTCGTTTTGGAACAAACGCAATAGATAGTTCTCTTTTCTAGTCATGGACCATGACATATATATGGCTTCCTTCTTCTTAGGTTGGGTATCAGTGGAGATTCCTGTTATAACCGTTATATTATGGTTATGGTTCATTAGTTTTGGTATGCACACTGACAATGGGCTTAGTTCAACACTTTGCCTTAAACCTCATCAAACATATATGATCAAATCGAGATCTCTGGGCTTATGGTTTCACAGGTCTTATTTCCAGTTATTTCCATTGTCTTGCTTTTTGTGTACTGTAGTAGGACATTTAAGGAGTTGATTTGAGCTTCTCAATTGCGAGGACACTTGATCTAGTTATCTACATTGAGAAACTCGGTATATTAAGGATCTTCAATGCATGGATCATTGACTGGTGATAATTACTGCTTGTCTTTTTGGACATTGTGCTTTATGATATTCATTTGTGTTCTGAATTCTTGTTTGTTAAGCTGATTAATACAGAAAATAGCTATAATTCTTACTTGTATCTCCTGCTATTTCCTTAATTTTTACTCTATAACTTTGTGCATATCAAGACGCCCCCATGATCTATAGCAGGAGATTAGTGTCATGTCCATGTAGTTGGACTCCATCACAAGGATCGATAGAGGCCTTTTTCCTTCACTATTTATACCCTTCTGTTATATTGAATACATTTCATACGATGACCAGTCGATTGTCCTTTTAGAACTACAGTAGATTCCGGCTTTATACTTTTGTTATCCTGGAAATCCTGGTACACTTGTGCATATTGAAATGAAATTGATATTACAGCTTTAACTTACGTTGTTTGGTGTCTCAAAAAAATTTTATGTTGTGTTCTTTGTTACAGTAGAACGCGAAGTACTGCCTGCACTCATTTTCCATTATTTCTGGAGAATATGAGTCAGATGTATAAATCCGAGTTTACCTGTAATTGGGTGAAGGGTTGGTCGGTGAGAACGAGAGAGGCAACACTTGAGATTTTTCTAAAGGAGACCTCTGAGGGGATGGAAAATCTATTAGTTCTCGTTTGACTAGTGGATTCTTCATGGTTTCGAGTATTCATGGTTTTTCTCCACTGGCAAAATTCTGATTTTGTTGTGATTTAACTTTTGGGATCGCTATTTTTCCATTTGTCTTGTGAACCATAACATATTGTGTATTTTAACTATTGAATTGATTAGTCCAATTCACGACAAACTTATCTAACAAGCTCTTGTGTTGTCAGGTCAGGGTAATAACAATGCTATGCATTACTGTTGAAGTGAAGAAGCAACATCGTAGATGGTGAGTTTGAATTGCTGCAGGGGGCTTTGCCTATCTGTTCCAGATGATGAAATGATAGGATTTATATTGGTGAGCTTCATGGATCTTGCTACCTTTTTCGTCATCAATATTACCTGGTTTACTTGATTGCTGCTGGAGCATTTTATGTTATCAAATTATAAATGAAAAGACAGAAATACAATTTAGCTATTTTAAGAGCATCACCAACTGGGAGAAACTGCGCCTCGTTGGCTTTTGAAATCATGCCTTGTTACTCTAGATGAGTGCACTTTACAGGGTCTTTAAGCTCCAAGCTTACTTTCCTTACGACTGTTAGTCTGTTACATAATCTTTGAGTGCTTGGTTCAGTGTATTCTTGGCAAGAATTGAAATGGTACTGCTGGCTGATCATCTACATGCTGCTGCTGCTACTGCAGGCAATGCCTATGTCCATGCTTCCAGGTCCTATTGATTTAGTATTGGAGCTGCTTTCTATGGTTTTTTCTTTTCTTTTCTCATGGGAGGGCTAACCCTTTAACCTAGTTGGTTGTTCTTACTTTGCAAACTGGTGCTGTATTTTGTGTTGGAGTTTGTCGCTATAGCTGCGGCATTGAAAATTAATAGATTTCCAAGTAAGATAGTCAAATTATTTTCCTTAAAAAAATAGCAAATCAAATCTTAAATTCCATGATATGACTTATGAGTTTTCCGATTAGGATGTTAATGAGGGTTCGAGTGCTAGCATGGTGAGACATTTTTCACATTTAGACATTAAGCTAGTGATCTCTTATACTATGTAGCATTATTAAATTTATCTAGGATAGGTATTGCTGATATCTGAGATTAGGATACCTTTGTTTCTACCTCACTATGGCGACTGGCTTCTCTTTGGCCTCTCCATGTTAGAAGACACTATATCTTCTTACCTAGGGTCCTTAAATCCAAGTTTTTAATCAGCCATCTCTTCTGAAGACAAGCTATAGGTAATTCACGGAGGATATGTCTCTATCTGTCATTTCTCGAGGTCTCTAGGAAGTGTTGGTAAATGTTGATGATCCTATATATTCTTAGTGCCAATTCTTTTTGTGTTTCTAATTTGTTTCTCTATCCCGTCTGTTTGTTCAAAAGGATGACGACAGAATATAGATATGACTTCTTCTTTTTGCATGCAAGCAGATCAGCATCCACATTTCTGCATCTCAACTTGGCACGCTACTTACAGGCTCTTTTTGTTGCAAGGCATTTGTATGATCAGCATAAAGAGGTACGCATATATGTTCGTCTGTGGTGGGTGTATTATAATATCTGACCATGATCCCTGCAGTAATTAATCATGTCTTGAGGTTGTGACTCGTGTGCCACTTCCTCACTTCGCCCCGTGCATTCAGCTTGGGATTGTCTTATGCATTGTTTGTTTTTTCATTGCTTTGTCCTCTCTTGATATGATTACTAATTATGTCATCATCAGATTTTTTTCCTTTAGTGGATATCTTGATAATGATGGGAACAAGGTGTAAGAATAGTGGGTTGGTGTATTCCTTGGCCAAGCTTGTTAATTCCCCTATTGATATGAAAGTTCGGTTTTTTTTGAGTTGAAACTCTACCTTGTTATTCCTCTTAGCTAGTAAATAGCTAGCTTCCTATGAGCTGCAAGTCGACAGGCTGACTGTGTGTAGATACAAGAGGTATTTTCGAATGAAAATGTCGTGGATATCCACTTTTCAAGAGTCATATATGAAAATTCATCTTTTTCAATGGATGAGAAATGTATCAATAGATGAGAAAAAGAGTTTTAACTTAAGTAGCTTTTCCAAAAATAAAAATGGAAAATAAAAAAAATCATTTTAGCATTAGTCAAGTTTCGATTGTGGCAAACAACGTTGTCAAGTATCCTGTGTAGACTGCATAAAATCTGTGTTTTAGGGCCCTAATTAAATATATGAGGACAATGAACATTAAAGGCAGGTTTTGTTCAGCTTAAGCTAGTAAGTGCCTACCTCCCATGATCATTGCAAGTGACAATTGGTTCAAGAATTCAGTAAGGGTTTATGTGTCTTTAACATCAATTTTAACATGTTAATGCCATCTTTTTGAGAGCTCGTCCTTTGGATTAAAGTTCAGGATTTTTTCCTCTTTCCACCAAAAAAAAGTGAGGATATTTTTCCACTTTCGGCCAAAAAAAAGTCAGGATATTTTTTGTTTGTTCAAAAGTTTAGGAGGTTTTATGATTTTTTATTATTAATTTCACCTCATACTTTTGTCTTGGATAATTATTTTTAATTGTATTGTTTGATTAATATAAGGGTTTCAAGGTTATGCCAATATACATGCCAACCAACATTCCGGTCCCTATCTTTACTCACGATTGAATCGAATCGAATCCACAGGTTGGCCACACCCGAAGTTGAGGCTGAACTCCACCAATAGAGTACGGCCGCCGGCAGTGCAATATGGGTTTGATTAGTTGCAGCCTAATATAAACCAACAAGCTACTGCAGTAGTTCCTGCCCTAGTGTCCTGTTCCATGCCTATTACTATACTTCGGTGCTTCTGGCCAATTAAGGTAAGCTTCAATCCATGTTAGGTAGCTCCGATTTTTTCATCGATTTGTATTGATTGCCCCGTATAAGACAAACGCACTCTTGCCTATAAATTTTTGTTTATTGTCCTCGATATCAACCATTGGATAAAACGTAGCAGTTTTGAAACCCATGTGTAACTACAGTACAATATTTGACTAGCTTACTGTATAAACCAGTGCTCTTCCAACCCGGACACACTCAATCCGAAAAGCTAGCTAATCAGGTCAATTCACTAATCATGCAATCCAAGAAGTCATTCGCCACGCTGCACTCCATGGTGGTGGTAGTGATGGCCATGTGGCTGCTGCTGGTTGTTGGGCCACGGCCGTCGTCTGGAGCTATTTGCTTGGGTTCTACCAGTTTTCTGGGCGGCACTTGCAACAACTACCTGCAGTATGGAAACATGTTGTGACAAAATGGCCGACGTCAAATTTAAATATGCTCAGCTTACTAGCACGTCAGAATATGTGCAAGTGCCTTAAGCAAGAGTGCCTCAATGACGAGGTGTATAACTGGGATCGCATGGATTCAATCCCCAAACAATGTGATATAGGCCCCATGGGTTTCACTATCAGCCGCATGGTCAACTGCGACCAGTATGTGCTTATAACCATCTATCTATAATGATCTCTCTCTATATATATCTATGTTATTTATGAATGTTTATTTGATCTGCTGTATGGTTTCCGCTTTCTTTCCTACCATGTGTGTTCTCTATGTAGCTTTGAACGAGTTGTTTTTTAGCATGAACTACCGGTTTTTAACTAACTAAACAAGTTAGCTCATCGGTTAGCGGAGCTGTTATATAATTACTTCCCTTCAAAAACATTACAGCCATCTAAAGAAGGGCTCAAGATTCTGTGATCGTATTGAATTTGCCAATTTTTAGTTGTTTTTTTTGGTAGAGTAGTCCAATGATTTGTGGTGATAGTGTTCCTTCTATGAGAGACGGCTTGCTGTTATTTTCCTGTTAACAAGAAATTGTGGGTTCAGGAATTATGTAAGAACTATCTTCCAAATAAACGTTGTAGTTTGACATGCATATATCTTTATGCAGGTGTACTTGATCAAGATTCAACAAGAAGGCCTCCACTCCAGTCCATGGATGGTTGACTTGGGGGCAAAATACAGGGCGAAACACACCACACTCCACCTATCTAAAACATGCAGCCAATGCTGGATGGCGATACATACGTTGTTTCATTTCTATGTTTACATCTATGGATGTACTTTGTTGTTTATCTTTCGATGTATTCTATGTTGTACCGCTCATGCAATCATACTCTGTACACATGGTATTGTTATGACATAAAAGTTTGTAGTTTCCTGGCAGTTGTCATGTTGATGCTGTATTAGTCTGTGTGATTATAGCATGGTCCTAAGGAATAGTTTGTTGATGTAGTCAGAAATGTTGAAAGTCATATACACAATAAACAAGACGAGAAAAGGAAAAACCATGAAATAGACATAAATACTTCCAGAACTTTGATGGCCACAAGAGATTTGTTGATTCCTTATGTGATGAGCGATGAAGAGGTGTGTTTTGTAGCTAATCGTTCAGCTTATCAGTTGCTTATTCATGCAAACCCAGTTTCATGGATCTGAAATATGGAAGAATTGATCTGGCATACTGACGTTGATCTGCCTAAGCAGATTTATGTGTTGGTTAGGGTGAGCAGCAAAGGTTTTGATTATACATTACGGAGTCGGGATCATCAAAGATAACGAATGCAATAGGAGGGAAAGTATAGACAGTGTTTTTTCCAAAGCGAGTTTTAGCAAGCGCGGGATTGTTGCTTGAGATGATCATCGTGAATATGAGCTGTCGATTGTCTGCATTAATTCCTTGCAACAATGGGTTACTTGGCTTGTAAAAAAAATGAAAACATCAGGAGGCTAGGAAGTGAAGAAGATGTATTAACTGCTTCTGATATGGAGATCGGGGAAAACAAATAGAATTGGAGCTTTAAAGCACAAATAGTCATATATCCCCTTCAGTAGTTATAGGCAGTATAGCAGATTTTGGATAACTCGTAACTTTGAGAAGTCGGATTAGGAGTTATTTTTATTCATGTTCATCAATTTATAAGATCATGGATTATCTCCTTATCATCTGTAAGATTTATTTTATTTTAATAAAATCTTGATCCCAATTTCAAAAAAAAAAGAGAAAAAAAGTTATAGGCAGCATAGCGGATGCTTTTTGTATGTGTTGAAGATTACAGGATGGATGATTTTGTGAAGAAACCCAGCTACTATGGCCCAGGAGAGAAAATGAAAGGCCCGATATTTACCACAGTCCAAATCAGCTGGGCCAGACATGCATCTAGTTGTTGCAAGGAAGTTGTCCCAAACTGGACTATCAATCTCTTCATACAGAAATATACCGTGCTCTGTATCTCCTTATTTGGGATAGTTGCCCTTCCCTTTAGTGAGTTGGTTCATAGGTTGTGAAATAGATCCATCCTCGATCTAAAACATAACGTTGATCCTTCGCAAATATATGTCGCTTCTTTCTTCTCTTTAATAGTGGTGAGCGGTGAGAAAACCAGTCTACGCATTCGAATTTTACTAAACTGCACCTGTGCCATGTGAGAAATCTCAATCTAAGGAACTTCAGAAACAAATTTCCCATTCTCACCACTGAGTAACACACTGGATTAGTAATAGAACTTGTATTAACAAGCTAGATTTGCTGCTCCGTATCCCTTAGCACTTGTAACTCAACAACCAGCTTTTAAGCATCGGACGGGACGAATTCCCTGAGTTGATTCTGAGAAGTTAATTAGAAGATTACAAATCTAGTTAGGCCAATTTTAGGAAACAAATAAACGGTTTTGGCCTTTATTTGCTGGTGTTAGATCTAATGATGTTCAATATTTCAAATTGCGTATTTGGTTGTCACGATTGCCGCATTGTATTAAGTGGTAAGTTGGGGATGACTGTTTGGCCATTTTTGAAGGTTATCATGACTTGTATGCAAAATCAACTTCATTCGCTAATAATGAGGCTTCCTATATTTGCACACTCCTACATGATAAAACTAATTAATTAGTTGACTCTAGTGGCTAGGATGCTGGATTTATTCATTGTTTCAGACTTCAGGCTCTATGATTCTTATTAGTTCTACTGCAAGCAGAGTCGTAGAGTCACCATATATACATGATACCTTTCTTTGATGCCTAAGTGTTCGTTTCCTTTGATTAAATTTTGAACTTATATAAATTCTAGCTTAATGCATTTTCTATGTGCATGGCAATATGATTTCATTATCTCTAACCTAGGCTAGATAAAACTAAGTTCATGAATCCAAGATAAATGGAACAATTTCCTCAAATGCAAATAGAATTGGCTGTGACAATTTGCTTGTTGCGAATAGAAGTGGATGTAATCCTCGAATCGATTAAAACATGATCATTTCACCCCTATTTCTCTGCAATGCTTGGATATCAATATAATTGACTAGTCTCTCATCCGTAGTTGCGCTATGCTTATGATCATGATAGAAGGCCGAAATGGATCAACTACGGAGACAAAGATTGATACCTTGGATTTTCTCCATGATTAATCTAGACTTTAGAAACATAACAAGTTAGATCTCCATCATGGTAAAACTGCATTTCATGTATTCCACAAGGCCCACAACTTCGTTCTTGTACTCCTATAAATAAGAGACACCTTGGACAAAATTTAAGCATCAACTCCAGCAGTGAGCAAGCTCTTACTATTAATAGAGTGCTACCTTAATTGGCTAGCTATCTCATTGTAGGGTTCAGCTCAGAATAACAACTTCAACGCTTTGGTTGAATCAGTTAACAAATTTGAGTTCGATCTTCCCTTTGAGATAGCTAGCTATTTACATCTTTACTGTTGTTCAAGTTCAAATAAGTACCTATGCTGATGGTACCAACAGTAAGCTGCAAGGCGTTGTCTGGGGGCTGCGGTGGATCAAGATCTTATGTGAATTTTAAGGCATTGTTATTAGTAGTCTTGGTGGCAGCTGCAGCAGGACCAGCTCTGTGCATGGACTGCCTGCTCCCATCGAACTGGCTATCAAGTTGCGAACAGTACCTGCATACAGGGGATTCGCAATGGCTAAACAACAATGCTCCTGGTTTTGTCTTCCCTACGTCTCCTACTTGCTGTGACAAGTTTGCAGACCTCAAACAGGCCTTCTATGAGGCCAACAGTCAATTCGAGCGCCAAGCGATGTGCTCCTGCCTCAGGCAAGAGTGCAAAGACACCAAGTACTACAGCTGGACTCGCATTCAACAGATCCCCAGCCTCTGTGGCATCGAGCCCTTGTCCCAAACTCTCGTCGTTAGCCGCACCTCTCCATGTGAAACGTACGTGCCTACATTATATAACGTATTTCTAATTCTCATACATACTCCATCTCTTGTTTGCTCCAAATTATACCACCTAAATTTAAGTCTAATACAGTTGATTACGAATTTTCTACAGGTTGCCATGAGCCTGTTCATTGGAATCATAGGCGAGATCAGCAGATGGAACTGCAGCACACTATATATAAACACAATATTTGTTCGGCCAGTTAGCTGATTATCTGGCTGTTAAATCTTATGTAACCGATCTCTATTAGTATTAATTGTCTTCAAGTATTGGAGACAAACTTACGCTTCCTTAGTCATCTCGTCATATCTATTTGTAACATTGACCTTTTCTTAGAACACAGTATTAGATATGAATGGTTTGCACACCCTTTCTTGTCATTCATTTTCCTTTATCCCTACTAAAGTAGTAGAAGCTTTTCGACAATTATAGAAAAATTTGCAAACTTTATATTTAATCATATGCGTTAAATGTAGCTTGTTGGAGGTGATGGATATAGAAAGAATAATAATAACAAGATGGAGAAGAGACAACCCTAAAAGTTTCAATATTAGTAACGGAACATATATCAATAAATAAAAGAGAAAGTTTTCAAATAGCTTTTCTTAACTAAATAACTATAATGAAAGTGAATCTAGAAAATCTTGAGAAAAAATTGAATTGTATCATTCGATATGAAATATGATGTTAGTATTATCAATTGTTAGAAATTAATGAATAATAAAGATTAAATATTAAAAAATTTTAAAAATAAAAACAATTATAAAAAAGTTTCCATAATTAAATACGTCCTAATAACAAATTAATAATATTTGTAAAAAGTAACTTTTTTTTTCCATTATCATTTTTCCGAAATGGGAAGACAGTTGTTGAACATTTTACGGCCGTCGAAACGAAAACAATTGTTGGTTCTAATCTTCCTCTTGTCTCTCTCGCTCCTCTTTCAACCCCTGTACGTGTTTCTCGAGTTTACCTGTTGGAATATTGGAATTTTAGGGGGTCAAATCAAAATGGTGAATTCTTCGACGACAACAGCCCCGTGATTAGTGGAGTTGAAGAAAACCGAGGCCAAGGGCACTACACCGCAATCGCAATCGCATTCGCAATCATTCGATTGTGATTTGTGTTGATTTGATTGGACATCGTGGTCTTCATCAATCCAATCCTTCTGTGATTGGACGAGGTCGGGCGATCGATCGATCGATACACAGAGATCGGATGGCATATCGGAGGCGGCAAGGGATAACGAGGGCGACCTTCAAGGAGGAGATTTATCATACTCGGCCCGCCGCCGCCGCCGCCGATGTTCCCGAGGATTCCTCCTCCTCTTCCACGTCGTCGTCGTCGTCTTCCCTAGCCGCTCGCGCAATCCGAGCCTCCGCCGCACACCGCGATTCCTCCGCATACGGCTACGCTTACGCCACCGCCGCCGCCGATTCTCATGCTTCTTCACCCTCTTTTCTCCGTCGTGACTCCCCGGTCCTCTTTGGATCCAAGGTCTTCTCCTTTTTCCAAATCGCTCCATTTGTCTCATTTCGTATCACATTTCCATGATATTATGATTACAGAATCATTGACTTGCCTTTTTTTTCATCAGATTATGTCTGACGGGAACAGATTAGATAGATAACGCTCCCTCCCTCCATGATATAAGAAACGGTTTATTTATGTGTGCTTAATTTCTATGAAATTTATGAAGAAAGAATATTTTTTAAGTGATGGTGGGTTTTACGTCATAGTTGTGAGAGGAGATAAATGAGGTGTACCGTAACATATTCTGATTGTTTTGTCGCTCTTTAGATAAAAAAATATTACTAAATATGATATGCTATCTATATTTTGGGACGGTTTAAATACATAAGTGTTGTTTATATACAAGTGTTGTTTATATAATGGGACATGGAGTTGATTCTATTCATGATGTGTTTTTTCTTTGTCTGATCATTGTTTGTTTATTATTTTCTCATTTGGAAACTTTGTCAAGAGAAATATCAACAGATATCATCATTTGCACCAAGTCGGAATTTGGAGTTTGCCGATTGTACTAGAAGAAATCATTCCAGATTAACCTGCGTTGATGCTCAGTTTGACTTGCAGCCTCATGGATATTACCCACAAAAAAAAGCTGTACTTATGAACGCAGGCTATGTAGCTCAATAGTCCCATGTAAACAATTGCAATGCAACCACAAGAGGGTTTCTGTTCTTTCTGTCACTTGTAATACAAGTTGAAAACCTCAACAGACAAATCTTTTGATATTGCCAATGGCCTGTTGGTAAATCTTCCTGTGGTTGCGGTGCAAGCAGGGTTGTCTTCTTAGCTATTCCTTGGAAGTTCTATTGGAAAGTTTGGTCTGGTTTGAATCAACATGTGATCATCCATTTGTTGTCTACTTTTTCAGTTTTCAACTTTATGTAGACATTTTTCTTCATTCCCTGTTGCTTCCAGTCTCTAGCATAGTGAATGTCCTGTTGAGTGGAATTTCAAGATCATTGATGCTCTTGATGCATTTAACATAGTTCTGTTACCATTTTCGTTCAAGACTTGTCATGTTTATCTGAATATCGATGTGGTGCTCTTGTGTAAATGTAGGGATCAGGTCCTTTTGATAGCACCTCGATGAAAGATTCAGATGACTCCAAATACGGTTTCTGGGGAATCCTGGCCAGGAAAGCCAACTCAATCCTTGATGATGAAAATGATCCTCAAAAGTCCAGAATGCCTAACCGAATGAAGGCAGGGGCAACCAATGCTCCACATAAGGAACAGGTGAAGTTTGCTCTCGTAATCGTGTCTTATTGCTGAATACTAAGTCTCCTGTTCCCTTATGGAGTGTGGGTGGATGGAAGCAAAAGATGTTGCTATTTGGCTTTGACAGAAAATAATCTTTAAAAGCAAAAAAGAAAAAAAGAAAAAAAAACATGATGATAAATGTGACCTTTGAGGACTTGCATAGCCTCCTTTTGGGTGTACTGCAACAGAATTTTACTTTACTTGAGATGTGCATGCTTATATTATTCGTCGTGGCAGTTTTACCAACCACAATCTCCAGATAGTGGGGGAAAGATGGAGAGTCCTAAGCTAAGGAAGGGCCTTGATGCAATTACATCGTCTCTTAACCATATCGGAGACACCATTGGAAATGCCTTGGAGGTCTCTAAAGTATCGATTTTCTCTTTCTGTGGCCAAGTTGTACTATTAATGGTGCTCCAGACATAGAAATAACTTTTTATCATTCTGTCTCTTTCTTTTGATGGAAGTTGACATAAATCAACTTGCCTATGATAATTTTCAGGAAGGTCGTGTGATTGTAGAAAATAAGACTGCTGGTATCATTCAAGAAACTCTTAAATTGCAGAGCAGGAGAAAAGGACCCATCTCAGAATTCCAGAATCAGAACTTAAATTTACTAAACTCGTGGCAGCAACCTGGGGTCCAACCGATGCAGAAACCTGCTCAAACTGACCACGAAACACAGCTCAAGGCATCTCGCGACGTAAGGTGGCAAATATGTAATGGTGAATCGCTGATCATTGTGGAAAATTTGTTTTTTTTTTTTTTTTTTTTTTTTTGAGAAACACAGCCTTATAGTGTTCTTCATTCCTGATATCTTAGACGTTGCAACTCTTTATCAGTATATCTAATGTGGGTTTTACAATCAGGGATTAATTTCAGGAGATAAAAGGAACATATCCAGCACATACTTGTATAACTGTGCCATCAATCATATGAGTAAC
The DNA here is from genome assembly GCA_001925005.1 of Drosera capensis. Lineage (NCBI taxonomy): Eukaryota > Viridiplantae > Streptophyta > Magnoliopsida > Caryophyllales > Droseraceae > Drosera > Drosera capensis. The sequence continues at coordinate 2,713 of LIEC01010203.1, read as the reverse complement.
TTTCTCTTGGTTGGTGCATCACTGAAATGCAGAAGAACTTATCAGGTTTTCCACTCCCGATCATTTCGTTTACATTTTTATACAGGTTGCCACGGCAACAGCTGCCAAAGCTAAACTACTACTTCGTGAGCTGAAAACCACAAAAGCCGATCTTGCTTTTGCTAAAGAACGATGTGCCCAGTTGGAAGAAGAAAACAAGCGGCTGAGAGAAAGTAAGGAGAAAGGTGGCAATACAATTGCTGATGATGATCTGGTATGTCTTCTCTTCAGTTTTGAAATTGGAAATTTGTCCTAGAAATCTGCAGGTTTTTGTTCAGTTACTGGTTCCAGGACAAACTTCTTGCTGGTAGTTGCACTATGTTTTTCACAAGTGCTGTAATTTGCTGACTACCGGAGTCACCTGACTAGTGTTTTGATGTATGAATCTGTATTTTCAGATAAGACTGCAATTGGAAACACTTTTGGCTGAGAAGGCTCGGTTGGCTCATGAGAACTCGATATACGCACGTGAGAATCGATTTCTGCGGGAAATTGTTGAATATCACCAGCTCACAATGCAAGACCTTGTGTACTTTGATGAAGGTAGAGAAGAGGTGGATACAGTTTACCCTTTCTCCATTAATGATGCCGGAGTTGTGTCAAATTCCTCATCTCCCACTTCACCTGAATCACTTCCGGACATTTCACCGTCTATGTATCCAACAGAGACGAGTGAATCCACTAACGAGATCTCTTCGTCTGATTGCTCACCGGACAGTAAGGAACTCATTGAAGCTGTCGATTTCAGAAAGGAATCTGAGAACCACCAGAACAATCAGGCAGCTTCGATTTCAAGAGTACAGGTTCCAGTAGCAAAAGATGCTAAGAGTCCAACGGTTTTATTTTCTTAAGTCGAGTGGGTGTTATCTTCAGCTTCTCAACTTCTATATCCTCAGCCGCTTTGACCTGAGGCCCATTGGTTTAAAGCATTGATCCTGTATGCTGCCAGGTTTCTCTCTCAAGTATTGGTTTCAATTGATTCTTTTTACCAGTGTCGAGAAGGGGAAAAAAGAAAACGGTTTCTCCTCTCTGCTACCAATAATGTATGCATGTAATGGTGTGTTTTGGTCTTCTTTTTGAGCTGGATAGCAAGACATATCCTTGCTTTCTGGCTAATTTGATTTGGAGAATTGGTTTTTTGGGGTAATCTACATTGGTATACCGTGACAATCAAATGTGGATTGCGTTTCCAATTGTACTTGACTAAGCTCGAATCTGCATGTCCTGCTTTAAAATGTGATTTTTGCCCCATCCGCACAAAAACCATTGAGGATGCTAAAACAGTATATGTGGGAACTTCATCCAAGGGATATAAGATTTCAACAGATTTCTAATTGAAAATTGCTTTTCAACCCCCCAAAAATCACACTCTCATAACTTCTTCCCTTTTTACCCTCGACTCCAACTGATTTACCCATTATCGGCAAATCATGTCATTTTCTAAAATTACATTTTTATTATACACTTATTTAAATAATCATTATATTATTCACCTAAATCAATTTTCATACGCATGTGTTTTCTCATCCAAATTTATTGTTTGTCTTATTGATAGTCCATTTCTTGTAGGTATACATGTTTATGAATTACTTTTTATTATATTATCTAAAAGATGGATTGTCATTGTCTTGAAGGTCATTATGAGCATTATTTGATTTCATTCATTTCATTTATTCGTTAATATTATAATACTTTTTTAAAAAAGATAATTTCTTCTCTTCAATATTAGACTTATTTTATAGATTTTATTTAGTACATCATGAATATATATATATATATATTTAACAATCTAGTTATAAAATAAAAGTTATTTGAATTTATGAGTTTTGAACAATGAAAATAGTGGTTAAAGGGGGGTAGTTTGGGAAAAAAAATGAAAAGCTCGGTTGGGCAGGTGATGGTCCCCGGGGGGGCGGGGCGCGTCATCTCTTGCATGGGTGAATTAATGGAACTTTAATTCTGGAGAACGTTTGAAAGAAACCAACATGAAAGTACAAAAGCTACAACCTAGCACAGAAAGAAGGCAAAGACAATTATACATGAGATTCTTTCCAAGACTTGAATTAATGGAACTTGGAGGAGTATCATATGTACAGACTTATACATTTAGGAACTTTAAGCTTTCTCTTCTCCGGGACTAGCTTGTACAATAACACTTTGTGATCCAACAAAGATGGGCACCCCCCCCCCCCCCCTAAACGTTCATAGCCCTGTAAGCTAGGTCTTCGCCCTTAGCTCGGGAACAGGCGTCGCTTGTTCTCAAAGAAGTACTCGGATATCCTACTACGGAGAGAAAATTTGCTTCTTCCCTTGAACTGATTGGTGAATCCAAGCAGAGAAGCATACAGAAAAAGAAAGCTTTTCCATCAGAATATTTGGAAAAACAGGCTTGTTGATCCATCGCCAAAGGATTTCAGATCTGCAGGTTTCACCAGTGCCCGGCATAATGGACAAGTTCTTTCCCTCTCAAACCTGAGATTTCAGGATTGCAAACAATCATTACAACGATTAAAATCACGAAAAAGGACAAGCTTTAAACTGAATGCCAAATGATGGTATCCAACACAAGTAGATGAAGATGTAAACCCTTTCCAAGAAAAAACTAGAGTATATGATGGATGCAACGGAAGGATGGTGCCATACTAGAATATTTGGTGGATTCAATTGGGAGGGG
>LIEC01010202.1:20789-48068 GCA_001925005.1 Drosera capensis | reverse complement strand
GATATATCTTGGACCTTAGAGATCTTCTTATGTAGTTTTTGTATAGTGCATCTGTTTTGAGTGTAGCAAGTGGTGTTTACTGCTTCTATAAATGTCTTATTTTTCCTTTATGCTAGACCATTTTGTTGAGGTATTCTTGATGCTGAGAAATTGTGTTTTATTATATGATCATTACAGTAGGTATCTACTCCTGTTTGATCAAATTTAGTACCATGATCACTTTTAATTGTGATTACCTCAATCCCTTTTTCATTTTGAACTTGTCTTAGAAATCTAGTTAGTAGATTATAAGTTTCACTCTTTTTATGTAGGAACATTACCCATGTATATCTTGAGTAATCATCTACTATAACTAAAGTGCACTTCTTTCTACTTAATATTTCTACCTCTACTGTGCCAAAAAGATCCATATGTAACAATTCCAAAATTCTATTTGATTTTATAGAATTTAGAGGTTTAAAGCTTGCTCTAGTCTTCTTTTCTTCTTGACATGGTTTGCATAGTTTATCCTTTTTAAACTTTACTTATGGAAGTCCTCTTATTAGGCTTTCTAGGGATAATCTGGCTATAGTTTTGAAGTTTAGGTGAGCTAATCTTTTGTGTCATAGCCAATTTGTGTCTTCAGCCTCTTTTGTATAGAAACATGTTATTTGTTCTGACTTTGATGAATCAAAATCTACTACATAGATGTTTTCTTTTATAATTCCTAATAGTTTGACTTCTTGTTTGATTTTGTCTTTTACGTGACATAAATCATGAGTAAACGATACATCGTAATTTTTGTCACATAGTTGACTAATGGATTGCACGTTATGTTCTAAACCTTTGACATAAGCTACATCTCTAAAGATTAAGGAACCTGTACCAAGGGTTCCATAACCTTTAGTTGTACTTGCCTTTTTCTCCTCCAAAAATGGCAAGAGGTCCTTGTTCCTCTCTATAGTCCTCAAGGATGGATTTGTTTCTCATCGTGTGTCTTGAGTATCCACTATCAAGATCCCATATCCCTCTATACTTTTCCTATATTGAAACATACAGAGCTCGTACATGGTACCCACTTATATGGGTTCTCATTTGTAAGTTTTTTAAATGCACACTTAAATTATTTTCTTGTGGAAATTCCAACATTCAAAGGACTTATGGCCAAGTTTGCCACAGGTATAATAGTAGACCTTTGGTCTTACAGTTCTGAGTACTCTGCTCCAGTTTTTCAATATTTTCTGCTGTATTTGACATGATCAGGTGTTCTTCAAGTATGGCTTTCTCCATGTTGCTTTGGAGATGTTGTTTTATACTGAGTAGTTAGGTGCATGCTGAGCTTCATAAGGCCTTTCATTGAATCTTTTCTTAAGATTTCTGGCCTTCTGCAGCTAATGGTACTTTAATTATCTTGGGCTAATGATATGCTCTAGCCCTTCCGAGTTTGTGCAGTAGAGATCTTTCTTTTCTATTGGAGTAGAGATCTCTACTCTAGACTAATCTTTCCTTTTTGTACTAACTGTACAGTAAAGCTTTTACTCTTATGCACCGCTTGTGTAGTCGAGCTTTTGCTCTTATACACACCTGATGTAGTAGAGGTATTCCTCTTCTGCAGAATATTTACAATAGTCTCCACTACTTTATTCTTATTTTTAATGACCTTGTCATTTGCTTTACTATTCAACCAATCATTATATCCAAAATGATATAATGCAACAGTAGAGACTCAGTGGTCTACAACAGAGACTTCAACTTTATAAGTTTGTCTCTGTTTGGCTGTGATGATCAATTTCTAACAGTTCTAAAATTAACGCAAGTAAAGAACACAACATTTATGCTGGTTCAAACACTCGTTATCAATTGATAAATGAGAGCTTAGTCCAGTCTTTCCTTGGTGACCACCTTAGTCAAGCCAAAAGGTATGTTCACTATCTTCTTGTTTGTGGCTTACAAGATAACCTCTTTTTACAAGTTAGCTAACTTGTACAAAAGATGAAGAACTCAGATCTTTGTACAGATCCAATCAACTGGACTCTGCTGCAAGTTTTTTTCTTCTCTACAAACTAGTGAACTCTTCTTAAGTGTTCTTCACGATTCAGCTCACTTGAGTAATCTTTGAATCTCTGATTGTTTTTGCACACTTGTTTTTCAATCACTTGTTCAACAGTCTTACTCTCTGAGCTTCAACGATCCTCTTTTATAAGCCCAGGGAATGAACCCGTGACTTTTGTACAATATCTGATGTGACATCTTGTCACGTGTGTGCCCAATTAATGTTGACAGCTCACCTATTTCAGATTCTCGTACTGTCACATTCTACACCTCAAATCTTCGTTTGACTGTCTTGAGACTTTTGATCCAACCACCAGCAACCATCTCTGCTACACTCAGTCTGCATTCTATACTGTGAGACATCATCTGTACCAGTCCTTGTTGCAACATCGCCTGCACCCAGATCTACTGCACTGCATGCGTTCTATGTTGGTCCTCGTCTACAAGCCCAATCCTAGATTTTGAAGCATTTGCAAGTCTTTTCTTACCCATGCATGCCTTAGCTGGTTTGCCAAAATCCTTTGTAGTAGTCTGTATCTAATGGCTCACATTATGTTCCTCATCTGGAGCCGCCTACTCTCCAGCATCCGACCTAGACTACAACTACCTACTTGATTTCTAGTCTAAACACTCTAACAACATCATGGCTAATACTTCTAAGTTTTGTTCATCAATTTTTATATAATTGAAGGGATTGCATATTTCTATTAAGATGCATTGAAACAAACCTTGTACTTAATCATTTCATGATAAAACTAGGTATACTTTTGGGTCATGTAGTCTTCTTTGCAAGGGGGATTAGAAGTGGACCAAGCAATGGTAAAAGTGATTCGCTCACTCCCTTATCCTACATCTGTTAGAGAAATATGAGATTTTCTCAATCATTGAGAATTTTATCGCAGATTCAAAGGCTTCTCCTGGCACAACCAATGTGCAAACTATTGCAAAAATACTATGTCTTATATTTTGATAGAGATTGCATGACAATTTAAAAGAAAAGCTAGTAACATCTCCAATTCTCCAACCTCCTAGTTGGAGTTTGCCCTTTGAAATCATGTGCATTGCGAGCGACAAAGCGATAAGGGCAGTTCTAGGACATCGAGTAGGCTATATTCCTCATCTTATTTGCTATGTCTCTCGTATGTTAAATGATATAAAATACAATTACACAACAACGGAAAATGAGTTGTATGTTATAGTCTTGGCCTTGGAAAAAATTTGTCCATATCTCGTTGGCACAATAGTCATTATTTTCTCAAATCATGCTGCACTAAAATACCTTTTGAAAAATTCTATACCTAGACTATTAAGATGGGTACTTTTGTTCCAAGAGTTTGATATTGAAATTCGAGATAAGGAGCAAAAAATTATGTCGTAGATCATCTAAGTAGAATACCAAGAGATGGGAAAGTAGTTCCTCTATCAGACTTTACTTTCATATGAATATTTGCTATCAATCCATGATGAAATTCCATGGTATGCTGACATTATGAACTATTTAGTCACTAAACTACTACCTAGTGAATTATCACGAGCTCAAAAGGACAGAATTAAGAATGACTCTAAATATTATATCTGCGACGATCCTTACTTGTTCAAATTCTACTCGAATTCTGAGAAAATATGTGTCGAATCTTGAGACAAAATATATTATTAAATTATGCCATACCTTTAAAGGTGGTGGACACTATGGCTCAAAGAGAACAACACACAAGGTGTTGAAAAATGGATTATATTGGTCCTCCTTAAACAAAGACTCATATGAATTTGGTAACATTTCTAAGGTAGATCAAATGCCTCTTAAATCCATTTTATGTTTGTGAATTTTTTATGCATGGGATATTGATTTTATGGGACTATTCTCACCATCCTTTGGATTACATTCTTGTTGCGGTTGATTATGTATCCAAATGGGTTCAAACCCGAATGACTTGTATCGACGACGCAAAGGTCATTATTGATTTTGTTCGCACCCAAATCGTTAACCGTTATGGTATCCATAGGCTATCATTAGTAATAGGAATATTCAATTCTATAACCAAGTGGTGAAATCGCCTTTGGAAAAAAATATCATGTCATTCATCATATTTCCACCGCTTACGATTCGTAAACAAGCGATCAAGCTGAAATCTCCAAGTCTGAAATCAAATCTATCCTCGAAATACTTATCAACCCAAACCAGAAGGATTGGATTGCACGATTGGAAAATGCTTTATGGGCATATTTTACTGTTTATAAAACTCCAGTTGGAATGTCCCCATATCGCATGCTTTATGATAAAGCATGTAATCTTCCACTTGAACTTCAACATAAAGTCTTTTGGGCTATTAAATATTATAACATGGACTATAAACAAAGCAGTAAACAAAAATAGTTACAACTTTAAGAACCGGAAGAATTAAGGAATGGTATTTGAGAATTTACAAAGAGAAAAAACAAACTATATCATGACAAAATGCTTAGCAGAAAATCATTCTGCTAGGCGATAGTTTCGTTATTCAATTCTTGAGTAAAGCGATTTTATGAAAAAACTTTGTTCTCGATTGGACAATCCATTTGAAGTGGTTAAAGTGTACGATTATGAAGCGGTAGAGATCAAGAGTGTTGAAACCGATAAAATATTCAAAGTTAACGTACATTGAAGCAATATTTTAAGGGTGAAACCTCAAAATGGATGGATGTCATTAATCTGGAATTTCCTTGATAAACCAACTTGATTACATCGAGGTAACGACGTTAAAAAAAAAAAAAAAAAGAGCCTCTTGGGAGACAACCCATATGTTTTTAATATCACTTATTAGGTAGTTTTCCATTTTAATGTTAGAGTCAAGTCTGAAGAGATATAACCCTAGATGTTTGTATTTAAAGTGGTCAAAGCTGATGAACGAATGAAATTGATGGTGTCAAGAATTGCAAAAACAACCTTCGAGAAGTAAGATTTTGAATCAGAACATGTGCACTACAAAAAGACAATGCAGGGGTCATGCATGACACGCACAGGCCGTGCATTGTCCTTTTTTCCAAAAGATATACCTGGGCCTTCAAGCAGTGCACCACATGCACGGGCCATACGACCCAGAATCTCAGAATCCAAAACCCAAACTCACTCTTCTTTTCTTCATTTCTCATTCAAATAAACATAAAAACCGCACACCCCATACATCCCAAAATGTCATTTCTTCACCAAATTCGATGTTGTAAAGTGGAAATTGAAGCTTAGGACCTAAGACATACTCCTCAATCATCGAAATCATCAATCTTGCATCAAATCACTCGTTATCGTATCAAGGTCGCCTGAATATAATTTCTAATTTCTTTCAAATTTGATATTCAAATCACTTCCAAAATATGAGGCTCAAAATGGATTCCTAATGATGTAACGAGTATATGGATATATGGATTGCTTGATTTGGTGTAGTTTGAGGGAATTTAGGTTGTAGGCTTTTAGGTCGACTCGTGAAAATGTGATTTTTGATTGATTTGTCATGTTGGATGATTTGATTGTAATACATTATGCTACGGGATGATGAATGAATGTTAGGTTCATGCTAGATTGATGTGTGGAGTGAATGGGTGAAGTTTGGCGAGATTTGATCTATATGTCGAAATGTTTATCCATGAAGGAATTTTCCTACCACTGGTGGCTGAAATATGAAGAATTACATACGAGTTCCTAAACACTTAGGAACTCGTAACAAAGGGCAAGAAGAAGGACGACGAAGTATTGAATATCAGATTTTGCCTCGAATGAGAGGCTTATGAGAAGCCTATTGCATGGTTAAACAAGATCTATGGTTTCAAAACCGATGGTTCGTAGAATGAGTTTTCACAATTTATGAGAGAGACCGGAACTTTTTGGTTGGATCTGATTGGATTGCATGTTGTAGAGTTTCGGATGACAAAAATGTCCGCGGTGCACAATCTAGTATTTTGGATTGGATGACAAACACCCAAGTAATGTTATGCTGCAATTATAGTCCTAACATTTCATGCAAGTAATCTTGTTCATTCTCATTTATAATAACAATACTTATCTAAGCTATCAAATAAAGAAGTGGATTAAACACATGATTGGATTGAATAATCTCATATGTATCAAACATAAATTGGATAGGATAAATAATACCTAGATAATTAATGATGGGATTAATCTCTAAATTAGTAATCCTATCTAATCTTATCATTTGTACCAAATAAGACTTTAGGATAATTAAGTGTCATAGGCTGATAGTTCAAAAAAGTTAAGGTTTATACTTCAGGTTGCACATTTTAGTTCAGTACGACAAGCCTCTCGTCAAACACAACCACCTCACAACTTCAACAAGATCATCGAGGAGATCGATCAACAAATCAGATACGCCCACTCGAGATCTCGTTCGAGGCCATGGGGAAGCAGCTGGGAACGACGGGAGAGTTCTTCAGGAGAAGGGACGAGTGGAGGAAGCACCCGATGTTGACGAACCAGTTCCGTCACTCGGTCCCAGGCCTCGGCATCGCCCTCGTCGCCTTCGGCGTCTATCTCATCGGCGAGGCTGCCTACAACAAGTTCAATTCTCCTCATTCCTCAGCATCGTCGTCTCATAATCACTGATTATGTTAAAGAAGAATTCGAAGGATCCGGTTTCATGATCTGTTCCTCTCAGGTAGGGTTTTTCCTTTTCTATGTGTTCTCTTTGGATTGAATTGTGTGTTCTGTTGAATTGTGTTTGAATCGGATTCATTTTTTGATTGGGAGAGGGAAAAAAGGGTAAGGGCAATTGTTTTGAACCCCTATTTCATATTTTATTTTGGTTTTGCTCCTCGAATACTGCATCATGTTTCACTTGTACTATAGACCATGAGCACGCATGTTGTGGCTTTGCCTCCCTTGCAGTGCTAGACGTACAAATTGTAGGCAAACTTCCATTGGGTTTACCTTGGTGGTTATGGTGTATTGATAGGGCTTTCGGCATTCTAATTTGTTGGAGAGAGGAATGTGGCATTCCATTCTCCCAGGTTTGATTTGGTTGTATTAGTAGTTACCCTCTAACAAAGTGGCTGATGCTGTTAGGAACTTAGGAATTATGGCGTGTTTTGTTGTATGTAAACGCGGTATACAATTGAAAACTATTGTTTAACGATCAGAATATCATGTGGAAGAGTGAAGCACTAACAAAATTTCATTCTGAAAGGTTACGGTTTGTATCGTTATCATGTGTTGAACCGAACTTTGTAGTCAGTTTGTAGTATGCTTTCTGTGTAAGTTTGAGATTGTGAACGATAGTTCAGAACTGTACCTTTGTCGCGAAATGAGCATGGATTTGTATTCTGTACGGATTGAGTTTCTCATAGGATTTATATCGCGTGCTTCCTAACTGATCCATGTATCAACTACTGCTCTAATTGAGAAACCCACTGTTGAATCTTGGGAAATCTTTGCTTCGATTTTTTTAGCTCATGTGTCACTCATCCTAGTTTAGTCTTGTTTTACATAGTATCAGAAAGACAGGCCAACACATGTTTGAAGTAATCACCACACACGAGGTTGTGTTAACAAAGACTTATTGGAATCTTGGTAAATCAATAATTCGTGTGCCACTCTTCCTATCGACAATTGATTTTAGAAGTGAAACCTGTGCTATTACCTTTCTTACAACATGTAGGTTTTGATGAATCTGCCGGGGAGATGTCTGTGGCATTGCTGATGTTTCTTTCTAATTGAAAGAACATAGATTCTGGTTTCAGGGCTTCTATCCTTCTAATAGTTTTTGGCCATGACATTGATGTGATAATGGAATTATGAAGCAAAACCAATGAAAACTATAGGAAAGAGTGCAAGAGCACAACAACTGGCAACTAATCCATAAGCTGCACATGACGCCGAGACTAGCATATTGTCGACTATTAACGGTGCAGCTATGCTTTTGAGCATAATGGAAAACCCCGTGGGCTGCACACTGGAGTTTTTGACCCCTTCCATTAGGATATTCATGATAGCTAGCTCCGATTCTTTTCTTCAATACTACCCTTAGGTGGATTTAGATACTAAAGAAGTACCCAATATGAGAACCAATGTTTTACGTGCCTTCTTTTTGAGATCTCGTCATGAAAAGTTTTTCTTTGTGTGATGAGTTTTTTTTTTTTTTCTAAGTTTTTCTTGTCTTTTTTTAACATTTATTCACGCAAACTAACTATAAATTTCTGTTTAAACGTTGGTTTCCATATGCTAGATTCATGTATTTTAGTGATGCTGGATTTTGGGAAACTTTGGTTACAACTTTCAACTGTTTTCCCTGCATAAAGCATGAGTAATACTTTCTATTTTTTTGTTATGGCATCTGTTTTTATTTTTTGGCGTTTACTGATGCACACCAATCGAGCTACATTCTCTTAGCACTTGTCTGTGTTGTGATTTTGTCTGGTAAAGCTGCTTCTTTTGAACATTAAAATTAAGAGGATGTCATGATGCATGAACCCTCTGCCCTCCGTTAAGAAATCTGAGATGTGGGCTTAAGCATTGCCTTTATTGAATTGAAAGATGCTACTACAATAAATTGAATGTTTATTGTGGTTGTCACTCTGGAAGAAGCAACCTTACTGAAGTCGGAACTAGGAAGCTGGAAAGAGGACCTTCACCGTGTGGCAGCTGCTGGTTCCATCCGATTTAGAAATTTGATTTCTAGTTTCCTTTTATCTCTTTAAGTCTTGTGGTGGAATTGTGCTGCTTAAATCATATTTGACTTTGCGTGTTGTATCATGAACTAGTTATTCACTTGTTCAACAAACACCAGATATACACATATGCATGCTATTGTGAGGTGCTTTTTCCCCTTCATTTTTCATGTCACGGAGAATATCTGACCAATAAGTTCATCCATTACTGCCAAATAACCAAATAATTGGAGCAATACATCACCCGCTTGTGCCAAACAAGCTGGAGCTCGATGTAAAAGCGACACATTTTTTCCAAGGTTGATTTCTTTTTTCCAAGCTAAACAGCTAGTATTTCAGAACTGTACAATGGCTTGGTGTGATTTCTTTTTTATGTGGGCTTGTGCTTTCTGGTTTCAAAGCTCTAGATCGTGGTGAAACCCGTATGCCATAATGCCAATGTTTTAACTATCATTATCCATGCATTGTTTATTTCGTTATCTTGATCAACATTATCAAACTATACTATTTTGCTTCTTGCAGATGAATAAACGAGAGCTGCGAATCCTGGACTGGGTATCAGTTTTCTTTCTTTTCATGTTTAATAATCCTTGCACGATTGTTGTATCAAACCTCCGGTTTGACTGCTTGAGATAGATATTCTTGACTGGTATCCATAAGCTAAATTTCGTTCAACATCTGTTCTAAAGACTATTAGTGTGTAAACCTGTTTGACTGCCTCTTACGGTTGAAAGTATGTACTTGTTTGCATTTATTGTATTTCAGTTCATGATTTTTAGGATTCTGAGTTCTTCGCTGCTACTGCATGCCAATTTATGTCTTTAGTATTCATAGTAACTAGTATGACACCTGTGTGATGTACACCCATGTGATGTATGAAAAATGCCAAACTAATTATTTGTAAATTGGTTATTAGTTGTTTATTAGAAGTGTTTTTTTTCTTTTATCAAAAGGTTATCTTTTTTAAATTTATGTACCAAAAGATCACTCCTTAGATTTTAATTGCCAACAACAGATTGGAGTACAACAGAGATGATTGCTAAGGTAGGGTCAAAGGTCTGAAGTCATTTAAACGAAGATTTGAGGTATAGACAATAAAGGCACAAATTTTGAAGTTAGTGGACTGCTAGCATAAAAAACAAGATGGTGGGGGACACGAATGGCAAAGTGTCATATCAAAAACAGTACCATGCTTACTGGGTTCATTCCTTGAGCCTATAAAAGACATTCGTTGAGACTCATTGAAGTAAAGCTGTTGAATTAGATTGGAAGACAAGTGTGCAAGGCAATCAAAAGTTCAAAGATTACTCAAGAGAGCTAATTCGTAAAGATCATAGTGAAAGGGGTGTCATTGGTTTGCAAAAGAACACATCTTGCAGTAGAGTCCAGAGTTTGGATCTATGAAAAGGATCTGAGTCCTTCATCTTTTGTACAAGATAGATAACTTGTAAAAAGAAGTTTCTTGTAAGGTACAAACAAGAAGATAATGATACTCACCGCTTGGCTTGACATGTCACCAAGGGAAGACTAGACTAAGCTCTCGATTATCATTTGATAATGAGTGTCTGAATCAGTATAAATACTATGTCTATTACTTGATATTTAGAACTGTTAGAAACAAATCATCACAGCCAAACAGAGATAAACTCAAAGAGTTTCAAGTCTGTGCTACAAACCACCAAGCATCATTTGCAGACTACCTAAGTGGTCTGCATAGAACTAATATTCCATATCAAAAGTTAGAATAATTTTTGAAACAACCTATTTACCCCCCTCTAGGTTGAATCTTAGACCTTACAATTGGTATCAGAGTCTGACTTTACAAACTTAATAGTTTATGGAAAAAAAAGATCATTATCTTATTTGCAATGAAGTTACTAACAATATTGTTTCTATGAAGAACAATGGCATCACCAAAGCTTCCTAAGTGTCCAAACAGTGGAGAGCCTCCAATGTGTTCTTTTGACAAATTCAATCACTGGAAGCTGAGGATGGTTGCACATCTTGATTCAATAGATGAGAGAATGCAAGATATCATTGCAGATGTACCTTATATTCCAATGATGCCAGATCCAATTTACACAACACGTGAAGTATACATACCAAAGTCATATTGGTCAAGAGAAGAACCAGATCTTCAAAGCTCTTGATGATAACATGTTTGAAATAGTGGTTCATACAACCACTGCAAAGGAAAAATGGGAAGCTCTATTGCTTAGAAATGAAGGAACCAACGAAATAAGGGAGAACAAGAAGGATGTTCTAATTCAACAATATGATTGGGTCTCAATGAGATCTGATGAAAATTAGAGAACTTTCTATGAAAGGTTCAATATTCTCATCAATAATCTCAAAACCATGGAATGACTTTCGAAAACAAAAATGTCAACCTAATGTTTGTGAGATCTCTTGATGAAATCTGGAGCACAAAGACCACATCTATTAGGGAATCAAAAGATCTAACAAAGATGTCCCTAGCTCACCTATATGGTGTATTGCATACATACAATCTCGAAATTGAGTAGAAGAAACAAACAGATGATGCCTGAAAGAAAACTTTAGCTTTCAAGGCACAAGAAAAAATCCTAAAGTCCATGGCAGAAAAGGGGACCACTGATATCTCATTTGCAAGTGAACAAGAACTTTCTGAAGAGCTTGCATTGATGGAAAAGAAATTCAAGAAGCTATTCAAGAAGAGGAACTTCAAAAAGAACTTTTCCTCAAAGACAAAGGAAGCAGAGAAGGAAGTCTGCCACAACGGTGGCAAACCAGGACACTTTGCTGCACAATGCAGACGACCATCACAAGACTTGTCTGACCTAAATTCAAATAGGACCACAACAAAGGCAATTCTAGAAGAAAAGAAAAAGGCAAAACCTATGCTGCAATGACATGGAGCGACACAGACTTTGATGATAATGACACAATCACAAATTCTCAGCTATGCCTCATGGCTAAGGATGATGAAAAGCAAGAGGTATTTGATCTTTCTGATTCCGACGCTACCATAGAGCAATTGAAGAAAGCGCTTCAAGAAACCACTAAAAGGAAAATAAAGAAAATCTTGAGCAAATTGCACATCTCAAAGGGAAATACAATATAACATATGAGAAGACTAACACTAGTCTAATAAATACTCACGAAGAATTAATAGAAACAATTGAAAAAGTGAAACTTCTCAATGCAGTAGTAGAAACACATACATTGAGAAATTCTGAGTTTCAGAAACAAGTTGATGCTTGGAATGGAAAGACCTTGAGTTTGCGAAAATTGCTCAACAAAGGTCAATCCTCCCATGATAAAACTAAATTAGGATATAATGACTAGCTGAATAATAAATCAAATGAAAAGCTCATTACCAATGAAATAAAGCAAACTACTACAAGAACTCTAGAGAAGAGAAATTCCTCTATTGCAACAGATGTGCAGAAGAGCAAAAACTTCTCCAGAACAACACTGAGTAAGCCACACTTAAAGCATACCTGCTCAAGTCAAATACAGTAGATGAAATGGAGCAGATCACTAAACACCATAAGACCAAAGGTCTACTCCTACACATGTGGCAAGTTTGGACACAAGTCTTTTGAATGTTGAAATTCTCACAAGAAAATAATTCAAGTGTGGATTCCAAAAACTAACATATGAGGACCCATATGAGTGGGTATCATGTACAAGATCTCTATGTTTTGATGCAGGAAAAGCAAAGAGGAATATGGTATCTTGATAATGGATGCTCATGACATATGACAGGAAATAAACCAATCCTTGAGGACTACAAAAAAGAACAAGGACCTCTTGTCATCCTTGAAGGAGGAAAAGCAGGTACAACTAAAGGTTATGGAACTCTTGGTACATGTTTCTTAATCTTTAGAAATGTAGCTTATGTTAAAGGATTAGAACCTAACTTGCTTTCTATTAGTCAACTATGTGACGAAAATTATGATGTATCATTTACTCATAATTCATGTCAAGTCAAGGATAAAATCATACAAGAAGTCAAATTGATAGGTATAAGAGAAGGAAACATATATGTAGTAGATTTTGACTCATCACAGTCAAAAGAAATAGTATGTTTCTACACTAAAGAAGCTGAGGATACACACTGGCTATGGCACAAAAGGTTGGCTCCTCCTAACTTCAAAACTATGGCCAGATTATCCTTAGAAAACCTAGTAAGAGGACTTCCACGAGCAAAGTTTAAAAAGGATCAACTATGCCCATGTCAGGAAGGAAAGTAGACTGGAGCAAGCTTTAAACCCCTAAACTCTTCAGAATCAACTAGAATTCTGGAATTGTTACATATGGATCTCTTCGGTCCAGTTGAGGTAGAAAGCTTAAATAGAAAAAAAATACACTCTAGTTATAATAGTTGATTATTCCAGATATACTTGGGTAATGTTTTTACATAAAAAGAGTGAAACTTGTAGTTTGCTGCCAAGGTTTCTTAAACAAATTCAAAATGAAAAAGGCATAGAAGTAATCACAATTAAAAGTGATAATGACACTGATTTGATCAAACAGGAGTAGATGTCTATTGTAATTATCATGGAATTATACACAACTTCTTAACACCTAGAACACCTTAACAAAATGGTGTGGCTAAGAGGAAAATTAGAAAACTCATAGAGGCAACTAGGACAATGCTTTCTGATGCAAACTTATCTAAAAGCTTCTGGGCAGTAGCAGCCAATACAGCTTGCTATACTCAGAATAGATGCACAATTCACAAGTTTTATAAAAAGACTCCCTACGAATTATGGAAAGGAAAGATACCAAGTGTTAAATACTTTCATGTTTTTGGATGCATATGTTATATACACAATAATGACAAAGGCTATAGAAATTTGATCCTAAGACAGATGATGAAACTTTCTTAGGGTATTCTGCAAACAGCAAAGCCTTTAGAGTGTACAATAAAATTACACAAACGGTTGAGGAGTCAGTTCATGTATCATTTGATGAATTAGAAACATTCATAAGAAATGCAAATATATTTGATGAGAAATGTGCATGTAATGAACAGGCTACAGAAGAAATCATTAAAGCTGTAGACGAGGAAGAGTCGTCTGCATATAATGACACTTTAGCAGAAACTGAAGAACAAACTCAACAACAATTGGAAACTAATGAATAAGATAAAAGAAGATAGATTAAGGCACATTCACGGGATGACATAATATGAGATAAGAATGCACCTGGGCAACAAATACAGAATGTCTATCTGCTTGCTTTATATCTGAAATAGAACCAAAGATAATTAGTGAACCTCTAAATGATCCAAACTGGGTCGATGCTATACAAGAGGAACTAAATGAGTTCCAAAGAAATGAGGTATGGTATCTAACACTAAGACCCAAAAACTATCCAGTTGTAGGCTGTAAATAGGTATTTAGAAACAAATCTAATGAAAATGGAATAGTCATCATAAAAAAACATAGATTAGTTGCTAAGGGATACTCACAAAAAGAAGGAATTGATTTTGATGAAACCTTTGCCCCTGTAGCAAAATTAAAAGCCATAAGAATGTTCCTTGCCTATGCTACATATCAAGGTTTTAAAGTCTATCAAATGGATGTAAAAAGTGCATTTCTAAATGGAAACCTGCAATAGGAAGTTTATGTTAAACAACCTCCTGGCTTTGAAGACTCTAAATATCCAAGATATGTATATAGGTTGGACAAAGCATTATATGGATTGAAACAAGCACGAAGGGCATGTTATGAAACTCTCTCAACATTTCTATGTGAATTTTTTTTTGAAAGAGGTAAAGTATACCACTCTATTTCTTATGAAGCATAAGGAACATATATTGTTAGTACAAATCTATATTGATATTATATTTGGTTGCACTAATAATAAACTTTGTGAACGATTTGCAGAACTAATGAAATCAAAATTTCAGAAAAGTTTAATGAGGGAACTAAAATATTTCCTAGGACTTCAAGTACAACAATTAAAAATGGAATCTTTATAAATCAGTCTAAGTAGTTAAACAGCATAATTAAAAAATATAGCTTAGATAGTGCTGGTCATATGAAAACTCTCATGAGCACATCAATAAAGATAGATAAAGATGAACATGGAAAGAAAATAAATCAAACCATGTATAGAGGAGTAATAGGGTCATTGTTATACCTTAGTGCAGTCTGTGTCTGTGCAAGGTATCAATCTGATCCCAAGGAATCCTACTACACTGCATTAAAGAGAATCTTGAGATATCTCAAAAAAACTCCAAATCTTGATGTATGATATCCTAGGGAATCAGATATCTCAAATAAATCAAACCGTGAAGAAAAAAGAATAAAATATGTATGTGAATGATCAATAATCTATGAAGGAGGGGATTTGAATAGGTTATGTAATACCCCGAAAATTTCTTATCTCAATAAATAGCAAAACTAGTATATTAGTGAACGTCGTAATTTATACAACGGGATTATAAAATTTGTTTCTCAAAATTAAGGCAAAAATATACTAAATAAAAATAAAATTATATCCAAAT
This sequence comes from Drosera capensis, assembly GCA_001925005.1. Taxonomy (NCBI): domain Eukaryota; kingdom Viridiplantae; phylum Streptophyta; class Magnoliopsida; order Caryophyllales; family Droseraceae; genus Drosera; species Drosera capensis. The sequence goes on along the minus strand of LIEC01010202.1, from coordinate 32,884 downwards.
ATAAAAATATAAGGAACTTAATACCCTCTTTGATTTTAAAAACTCTCCTTACTTACCAACCAACACACCACCAACTCCATCATCTCTTCTTTCATCTCCACTCCACCACCACTTCATTCTCATCACTTCTCTATCTCCTTCTCCCTTCTCTAATTATGGATGATGTAAAAAACTGGATATAGGAATAACTTTGTGGTTTGATCTGTAATTGCATAGAGTTAGAAAATGTGTCTTATCCTAATATCTTTGGAAAGTTCTTGAAGTATAATTTTTAGAATAGTTACAAATCTTGATTTAGAGTTGTATGTAAAGAGTTATGAGATGATTAGTGAAGTAAGGTCAAACTATTTGATTTAGAAGAAAATATAAACTTAAATGAATAAACTATTATTATTGATATGGTTCATAATTTAAAACTCTGATTCTATGTAAATGTTATAGAGTCTATTTTATGTTGGATTTTACAAAATAAATTTTGAAATTATATACGAAAAGTTATATATTTAAACGTGCCGAAGAGTCATGTTGGACAAAATCCAAGAATGAACAGCTTTGACCCCGAAACAACTCTAGATATTCACAATAATTTTTAATGATGATAAATTAACAAAATCATTATCATGGACAATCAAAATAAGTATCAAAGGCTTTTCCAAAGCTCAACATCATCACATAATATTAATATAATGTTTTTTAATAAAGCACGAACAAATATGCTTAACTCCGTAACGTGAATAATCATTCACAAGAGAATATATTTATATGTGAATTTTATTATATTATTGGACTTGGAAACGTTGGTCGTTGTCACTTAAGGACGAAGCTAAGCGTGTGCATGTGAAGAACTGTGATAAAAGATAACGTTAGATTTATTGTGTGTGACGATACGTATTATTACACCGTGAGTATAATAATATGCATTAGAATCTTTGATCGTACTCACTAATTATGGATGATGTAAAATGGTGCTTGTAATGTTTAGAATTATGATTTGTGATGATGTATCCCTTGAGCCTGAATCCATGAGTCTCCTCTACCTCCATATTTGGATTGGACCAATTATGCACTTTACGGACCAACAATGCATGAGAGGATTCTTAACGTATGCATCCGGGCCTACATATCCAACCCAACGAACTATAACTCTTGTATCACTTGTTATAATTCAGAAAAGAGCCCAAAAAAAAAAAAAACACGCCCAAACTGATACTAAATAAATTATACATATAAATTAAATCCAACTATTAATTCAAAAATTTATTAAATTTGCTCTCATATCTAAAGTCAGTTGGTTAATTGTATTTTTAATATTTTTTACTCTCTTTTCTCTTGAAAGGCATTATTTTTGCATCTGGTCTTGGGTTTGGTCAATTGTATAATCATTTCATCAAGTGACATCCACATGAATTGCTCAAATTAGAATTATTCTATTGTACAGATTGTTAGGTCGGATAAAATCCAGGAGCAAGTCTCTGTTGTTGGTGTACGATAGGAGCATTATTTTGTCCTTCATGTTGAAAATTTGGATTATTCTTTCATGATTGATCATAATTAGTCGTTCATTAATTTCATCCTCTACCGAACATCAGAGTCATTTCATTACTGTCATTTGAATAAAACGAAAGACTCATGAGATCTTAAAAACTGAATTAACCTATTCAAACCCTCTCCCTCATCTTTATTTTGACAACTTGAGACTTGCACAGTCCCTTGACTACATATGTTCCTTTCGAGTCTCTGTGCGAACGAGTGGCAGTTCGTCTAATTTTGGATTCGAATTTCAAGGCCATCTCACCCTCTCACAATTTTAAAAGCTCAAATTCACATCCCAAACCAACTACTCTTTTTATGGTTGTTTATGAATTATTCCCTCAGTTTTATATTATATGTAATTCTTATTTATTTAAATCGTCTCAATATATATAATTTATTTAGCAAATGTTTTACATAAAAAATATTAAAATAATCACTATCTCCTCTCATATTATTACAGCAAACTCCATTAACACTAAAAAAAAAATACTTTCTTCATCAAATTTTACAAAAATTCAACACATAAAACCATATATCATATTAATATATATTTTTATAATATAAAACGAAGAGAGTATATCGACCTGGAGATAAGTTTTCTCTGCTCAAATATGTCAAAGCAGAACTATCTCGCCTTCGCATCCATCTTGCAGGTCACGATATCATATGATACACTGCTAAGCGGTTCCCTCAGAGAGTGTTGTGAAACGTTAGCCACCAAAAGTATGCCATTGTTAATATCTTGATTAAACCTTGTTAGGTCGAGGTTAATTGTACCACTTGATTAGTCCCATCCCCAAGAAACCAAGCAAAGAGTATCTTCGCGGAGGATCGCTGAGAGAAACTAGATTGCCGGGTGACAAATGACGGACTAGATAATTTGGAGTCAAGATTCGAAACAAAGCCTAATCCAAAGAAGTCTTAAAGCTATCCCATGTTTTGGATCCTTCTCCATCCTTCTCCTAACTGGTAAATGTCTAGGATAGTCTAAAACATTATTGTAAAACCTAGGAAAAGAAGAGTCTAGACTTTGGGGTCTAGATCCTTCTAGAAAGGTGTATATAAGGAAGTGTTGACTCATTTGCCAAACCCACCTACCGCGAGATCCCTCAAATCCTCGGAACAACTTTATAAATCAACATCCTCGAGAGCATTGTAAACACATACGAACAATACAAACAACCAAATTCTCCAAACACAAAGTTTCATTCTTATCTTTACTAGCGTTTCCACAAGCCTTGAGCGTTAGTCTCAAAAAGGAAAGATTGAACTTAAACACGAGGCAAGATTATCCAAATGCCGCACGATCTTGTAAACAATAAGCCTGTGACACAAGACATCCAAAATGAAGAAACTATTGTATACTTTGACACGAAGCAACAATGTTCCTGTGTGCATTGATACATTACAAAGCTCAGATTTCAAGCCTTTCGCAAGATCATTTGTTTCTCTCTTTTTTTTTTTCAAACATAGCGTCATGGCCAATGATAGCAAAAATATAATAAGCTGCAAGCACAAGTAGCTAGAACATTGTCATTTGTTTTTCAATTTCGCCTTTTGTCTGTACTTCTTCTTACACTCTCCAAAACACAGAAACCGTCGGCCCTTTTGCAAGACGGGACTTCCTTGAACAACCTGTGGAGATAAAAAGAGCAGCTGAAATTCTTAGACATGACGAAACTGCAAATATTGACTTACACTTGGTAAAATATAAAACTAATCAATCTATCCGAATTCGACGTGTAAGCTTACTTTTCCGCTTCTCCGATTTTTGGTGTTCCAACAGAACCACATATTACAGCCACGAGCACCTGTCCCTGATTCATACCCACTGCACAGATATAGAAGCATTGTTAATTCTCATAAAAAATGTGCCCTTCACTTGAATGCTCCAGGCAAGCCATTAAATTGTGCAACAAAACCTCATCGAGGAGTGTCTTTATCATATCCATGTTCTCAGCTCACAGAAATTACTGTGTAGTGTTATGGAATAAAAAAAAAGCACGATGTCCAGTTTGGGTGCAGTTTTGCCAAAGAGCAGCTGGGTTTTTTGGTTAATTGGAGCAGGAAGCATTCAAGAAGTAGGTATGTCAAAACAATCACTTAGAGGATGGAAGGAACACTTACTAATGCTCCTTGGCTAGATTTCCAGAAAAACCCTTCTGATGGAGCAAGCTTGGGGATATACAATGACCATCCGGTCTCTTACCAGTCAGATCCATCTCAATAGCCTTTTTATCGACTTTCAAAATCTTAATTTCGTTGTTAAGCGTGTCATCCTGATGATAGGAGTCAATGGAACTCAAAGATTTCGGCTGTCTACGGCCATAGATGCTATCCTGAGGCAGGACCTGATTTTTCTCTGGTGGTCTTCTATGATTCCCTGATCGTGGGGTACCTTTCTCTGCTGCTTGCATCCATGCTGTTTCCGGCCTCTCCTGACATACAAGGGACTCCATTCTTTGCATGGGACTTCCCTTCCTCTCTTCCGTTTTTGAGTTTCTGTTCACCTCCTGGGATCCTACAAGCTCTGATTGAGTACCATTAAGTCCCTTGTTCGATTGGTTAAGATGCTGATGTGAGTCGGAGCGAGAATCAACTATGTTACAAGAGCAAACTATGTCTTCCTTGACGATTGCAGAAGCTGGATTTAACTGATTCCGGCCATCTGAGCGGAAAGATCCAATAGGGTCACTACCAGTGTCAGATCCATTCGGTAATGAAACCATTTTAACGACTACATTCCTCCTTAGTATCATCTCCATTGAGCTTGTGATGCTGTTTAAGAATCCCTCTGCTCTAGATTTGATGTCTACATCCCCAAATGCAATATAAGCAACCAACATACCTGTAAGAGGGACTTTGTTACAAGCCAAGAATAAATAATAGCAAACTTGCAGAAAAAGTTACTGGACTTTCTAGACACACAAGCAAAACAGAGATGGTTATCAAGGGCGGCTATCCAGTTCAATTTTCTACTAGCAAAGACGAAATTTCTGCACACTTCATACTTGAGGCCGTTATGAAGGTCCTCAAAAGACCCATGAAAACATTCATCTTGCATATGGGGATGCATTTTCTTCCGTGCGCCTAGATGTTGAAGGCATCATCAGATTTACTCTACCTTGCATAAGCCTAGGCATAATGGTTTTGCTTCGTAACATGCCCTACCATACGAAGCTTGAAGCATGTATGTCACACTTATCATCCTCTCACGGTGCGCATTATCTAAATATGGAGGAAGAGGGTATGGAAATGGGGATTTGAGGTCTTGGTTTTGACTACGCCTGTAGTACGCATGCCAAAGTTCTACCAGAAACTTGAGGTTTCATTTGTAGGATCCTGAGCTAGTCATCATAAAAGACTCCAAACACAAAAAAATATTACCGTACACTGTTACACTTTCAGAATCACGGGAAAGATCTAACATCCAAGCCTGAATTGCAAGCAACAGAGTATGTTAGATCCATTTTAATTATTTAAAAAAAAAACTCTTTCCAAAGAAAACCATTATCCTGCAACCGTAAGTCTCTTATATGCATCAAGTTTGTGACTATCCAACAACAGTTCATTTTAGTTTCTTCTTTCTTAAGAAAGTACAACAAAAAAGAAAACACAAAGAATACTTGATGTTTTGCAAAAACTGCATGATGCGAGATTTTAATAGTCAGCCCAGCTCTCCAGTGAGATGGTCTAATTTTTTTATTAAAAAAGAAGAAGAAGAAGAAGAAGCAAACCAATTTCGGTCCACCAATATCCATTCTTTACTTCATAGGAAACAGCAGTCAGCTGCTATGAGATTGATAACACTAGGGAGCCTCTTCGCTGAATTAAGTCCCATTGACATACAACAAATGTTTTCAGTGAAAAGGATAGGAAAAAGAACATGCTTACCATCTACTTTGGAGAGAGACACCAGTTTTCCATGGGTAAGAAGAAGCTGCCTAAGTGTCCTAGAATGACACCTCTCAATGCACAACAACCACAATTCATCCAGTGTATCGAGATGAGAAGAAGTGGCATTCAGCTGATCAACTTTTGCCAAAGAAGAGATATCCGTACTCATCACTTGTTGGGCATCAAATTTCTCCGACTGAATAGCACCTCTAGATGCCGTAGATGGAGCTTCTTCTGAGGTCCTAGAACTAAGCCTCCTGCTGCTTCCTGTAAGCGTAAACTCTGGTGAAGTAACTGATCCTAGCTGCAAAAGAGTTGCGGTGAACCATGTTGAGCGTTCACTTGAGACCCTTAACTGCTTTTCAGCTTCAGACAGAAGCTTAAGTGCGTGCTTTAACTTCTCTATCTCTGTGTCATTTACTGAAATGCAGCAATCTCATTCAGAAACTACCCATAATTTTTAATTCGTGATGGAACAATATCGAAGGCTCGTCACATTGTGTTGTCACATATACAAGATACAAAAGGACAGCACACATTGAGACTATATCCGATACTCGACATGATTTTTCATTACGCTAGCATCAAGGATTCATAACTGTGGAAAATACACAAATTTAACCGTATTCGAGCACATGATGCTTTGAACTGTGAAATGCACTCTATTTCAGGAAAAGCGTACTACATATGAGCCAAGATGTACAGCACTCTATTGTATAGCATCAACTTATCCATGTCGGACTCCCGACATAAGTTTCTAACCTCAACCACAGGCACATATCCCTCATATTTCTACTAGTCACTGCTTCTACTCTGAAACCTATTTCAGAACCAAGGACCATGCAGAATGGAACTTCATGTTTCAAGGGTCTAAGAATTGCGACTTACAACTTCGTCCAGGGTTATTGCTTTGGGCGCCGCTGAGTGGATAGTTCCCAGCAATAATGTCCATAATAAGGCTAGCCAGCTGAGACATCAATGCCAAAGGATCAAGCCCGGAGTCTAGTAATTCCCTTGCTCTTTTCACCGTCTCTGCCGTATTGGACGCCATTGCCGATTCTAGCAGCTCAAGCAATTTTTCATCGGAAACAAGCCCCACCTAAGTAGATGTAAAGTAAAATGAGTACTTGAAAAATATAAACAATGGAAACCAGCATGTAAGCAGTAGAGAACATAAATCTGGCACCTATATTTGAACTCCCAGCTACGGATTGAAAAAGCCAAAGATGAAACAAGAGAAACCAGGTTGATGCCAATGACTGTCGTTTCATAAGTTCTCATGTTATCCATGCTTAAATTTGAGGAAAACCAGAGATAAAGACTACATCACTTGCAGTGAATGGCAACAACCATGTCTCCTAGTAGTGCTTAAGATGATGTCTTTTTGTTATGAGAGTGTGCTACAAATAAACTTGGAGAGGCATCAGCTGACAAGGAACACCAAAGCCCATGAAGCAACGCACTTGCTATTTAGACGAGATAATAGACAGGGTAAGCTCAGTTCATTAGGAAAATAATTCAAATAGAAGATAAACAGTTCAGAACATCATGGCCAAATTAAAGACGATACAGATAAAATCAAGATACTTAAAACATAACAAAACATAAAGAAATTACTCAAACTATAAATTGAGATTTCAGAAGACAAATATCAGCACTGGAGAGCCTCGATTTAAGAAAAAAAAAACAGATGGGCATCTGAGGCCCTACGGAATAGAAGATGACAAGCACCACTCTTCATGAGAGAGTTAGATGTCCCACAATTTCAATCGGATACAAAAAAAAAAAAAAAAAAAACTTGTATATTACTCATGCAAAGTCCTTTGACTATTCGCTCTGAATTGAACAATCTCAAGAAATCATTTCCATCCATCACTGGTAACTTTTCCAAGGAGCTTTTCTGCTCGAATTTTTCCCTAAGCCCTTGTTGCATTATAGAGTCTTTCCTAGCCAACTTCTTCCTTTTCAATCTTTACTTTTTGCACTTCCCATTACGTTGCCATTATCCTCAAACTTACTAAGTTACTAGAGCAGTTGAGATAGGTTCCAATATAAGGGTTCATCCGTCCAAATCTACAACATCATTAAGATCAAAGCCTTTGACCCACTGCATAGAGTGGACTTCATGGATACAAATGTATTGTATGTGTAGTGTTTTATCCATGTTCAATGATCTGAATTTGTAGCAAGTGCCAAGTTTCTAATTGGTTACCTAATGCACACATCATTTTATCCATGGAACCGGGAAGAGAGGGGATAAAAAAATAAAAATCCCCAACCAATGCAGGCTAAAGGGCCCAAGTCTACTGGGTGCAAACGGTTCCTCATCCCTAATGTTGTTTAAATAAAGTTGAATAGCTCTGCAGTACTTGACCATAGTCTTAGAAAATCCCTGATATGAATCATCTATGCCATGAAAGAACCTATTAGGTATGCATAGCATGATTGTGCCTCCAAGATCATTCAATCATTTCTAAGCACCTGTAGACTACGGGAAGAAGGCAGATTGACTGTGAATGAGATGGATGTGTGCTTACTATTTAAAGGATCGATGTCTTTTGCAGGTGTAGGGGATAGCAGATTGGTCACTGAATTCAAAAATGTTTCTTTCTTTTTTTAATTTTTGTACAGGTAGTGAAATCAATTATTTGATGTACAGCTGTGAGAACCGAAAATGATTCATGCACAAAAAATGGTGAGCATTTTCAATCTGCCCAAACAGAAATGCAGCAAAGAGTAAATTCAATCATTCTACGTTGACAACCAAGGGATTAGTTACGCAACAATAAGTGATTAATGCATTTGATAAAACAAGAACAGAGTTTGGTCAATGCCATGCATAACAATAGTGAATAGACAGAACAAAAGATGGAGAAAAAAAAAGAAAATAATAAATGGAAGAAATCATTGAGAGTGCAAGGAAACTCACAAGTTCATTAACCAGAGAGGTAGTGATTCTTTTACCCAGCAAAGTCAACTGGTCTAACATCGTTTCGGCATCTCGAATCGAACCATCGGCATTCTGAGCAATCAGTTCCAATGCATCAGGATCAACATCTAGATTCTCTTCCATTGATATTTTTTGCAATCTACTGAAAATATCGTCATCCTTGATTTTGTTAAAGACGTACTTTTGACACCGTGACAGTACAGTACGAGGCACATTTTCAACTGTAGTCGTGATTAGTATGAATACAACTCGTGGGAGAGGCTCGTCAAGAAACTTAAGAAATGCTAACCAAGCCTTAGAGGGCAATAGGTGGCACTCATCAATCACAAAAGTCTTAAACCCTGTGAAAGCTGATGGAGTTGTCGCTGATATGCTTTTCAAGATGTTATGGACTCCTTCGATTTCCTTCTTACTTGTTCCGTCAACCTCGATAATATCATTGCTCTTCCCAGAAATAAACTCTGTGCATTGCTTACAGATGCCACACGGTTTAGTCCCTTCATTGGCCAGACAATTTAGAGCAGTTGCAAAGATTTTTGCTGATGACGTTTTCCCAGTACCACGAGGACCATGAAAAAGATACATAGGGGCAACTCTGCCCTTCGTTACGGAGTTCATCAGCGACTGGACTACAACGTGTTGCCCTAGTAATTCATCAAAGAATATTGGTCTATATCTCTGGCTCAAGCTTCTATGTTTTTCCGACAAGTTGTCAACATCACCCTTTCCACCAAGAGTTGTGCCCTCAAACTTTTCACGGCTGTTACAGATGGATGACCACCTTCTCCCATCCAAACTACTCAAACCCTCCAGGTTTAGCTCCTCGAGGCTCATTGATGTTTCATCATCGCTGCTTCTAGTTCCTAATGATGAGCCTCGCCCACCACAAGGATCATTGAGCAAGGGGGCATGACCTTGATCAGCTGAGGAAACCACCATTTCCTTGTCTGGATATGAGTGATTGTCAGAAACATTGAGGCTTCCACAGAGAATTCTACTACCTTGTTTTCCAAATGTGCTTGCAATAGAAGGAGAGCAACAACTGCCACAAACTCCCTTGTGTTTGGTGCTTCTTTTCGGCCAGTAGCATGGAAGTCCGCAGCCTTGTCGCAAAGGTAACTCTAACAGGTCATCCGGCTCATCCTCCATCTCAAGGGAGGAAGCTGTAGCGCCATCCCAGGAACGAATAAAACTGGGATTCTTGCGGTGTAAGTACCTATTGTATGAGCTCGTAGACAATGTTGGCGTGCTCCGAGAACAAGACGAGTCTTCTCCTACGCTTCCCTGCAAATACTTACCAGATGAACTATACAATTTCTTGTGTCTAGCCCTATTTAGTAAGGGAGAGGCATCTGAATCCTGCAGCAGAAAATCCTCAGAATTGCTACCATTCCTCCCATCCAACTGTTCGATCAAGCCAAGAGACTCATCCTGACCGAACACCAACGAAGTTGAAGACATACCCTTCAGCCCCGACTCCAATTTCTTCGAACTCTTGCCTGTTATAACCCTTTCCAACGTTCTACTCTTCCTCTTATTCTTCAAGTTACAAGATCCTACTTTCTTCGACAACTTCCTACTCAATCCCGGCCTAGTCACCACCGGCAATGCCAAAGATGACCGAAGCCTCGTATCCCTACACTTAAACACCCCCAAATAGCAATGGGTACCACCACGACTACGATCATTGCCAAGGTAACCATTTCTCTTTGAATCCCGACCCCCATTCCTAGCATCACTCATATTACCATCAAAACCGCCACTCGAACTACTACCACTACTAGCACTTGCGTCACCACCAATAGAACGCCCATCATGATCAAAATCGCCATGTATCCTTCCCAAACTCTTCTCGCTCGACGACCGATTATTCATCCTACTCCTCCAATTATACAGAAAAACCCCCTTCTCCCTCTCCCTCACACTCCCATTACCACTACTCTCCTTCTCCATCTTTGCTCGAGTTCTCCTTGATCCCGTATTCGGGCTATCGTCATCATAATGATACTTGTTCACCCGAATTGTACCATCATCATAATCAACAAGTTCCTGATCCTGGAAACTGGGACAGAGTTTTGTAGATCTAGTAGCAGAACTACTAAGCGGGGATTTCCAAGTAGAAGTGGTACCGGGATCGCGAAGCGCCCGTGCCGCGGCCTTTCGGATTTGTGTCAGCTCCTTCTTCAACTGCATTTTGCTCGGATCACCACACACCCTAATGCTAGTTCTGCCACTCATACCTCTTATAGTCTCGAACTCGAACTGTTCTTGTATGCTTAACTGGGTGGATTCAGAGATCAGTGGCTTGAGATGGAAACCTGCAAATGAAGGTTGCCCATTTGAGAGATTTGGGGTTTGTGGGTTGAGATCTGTGGAGGGCAATGGTGGTGCATAATTGAAGGTGGAGATGAGTAATTGAGTGGGGTTATCATATCAATGTGTACAGTATGGGAATTGATTTGTAATAAATACAAAAAAAAAAAACAAAACAATAAATCCATATCATCTAATCCAGTTACGTGCAGGATTTGATTACTCAATCATAAAATATCTTACCAATAATAAAGAAATTATTTATATACATCTTCAAATGTCTTAATGAACTTGATTGATTTATGTCATTTTTGAAGGAAAATGAGAAAAAAAAGGGTTGAAAACTGTTGAATGTAGCATTAGGTATGATGGACATAATCTATTTAAATTGGTAATGTATCTATGAAAGCCAATCAAAGGGATCATAGTTATGGAATGTGTAGGATAAAGGTGGATTTACTACATCTTCAACAAGGAATGAGGAAGGTGAAATGTTACCGTTTGATCCAAATGATGTATATATTGAATTTTGATGATTTTTTATTTTTTTCAAAATATTTATTCTTTTTAAAATAAGAGGTATTTTTTTTCTTTTTGTTTTTTGATAAAGAAAATAAGAGAAACTTAATGGAGTATAGTACTAGTAGAGAGTCAATTTGATATTTTTGTAATAGAAAATTTTCTAGAGGAGCAATTGTTGTACTCCCTTTGTCTCACAAAATTTACAATATTTTGTTTTGAGTGATTATCGAGTCAAATTTTTATTGACTTAACGTAACGATCAAAATATTATCTATGTAAATTTGTTAGCTATTTCGCTTGATCGGACAAACAATCCATTGGGATTGATGTATAAGCTCGGTTGATTTCTATATTTGTAAAGCCAGCAACGATTGCATTTATACATATCTTTCTTCACAAATTCATCTTGCTCAGACTGAATCTTGTGCTCAGCCATCATAATAAGTTTGAGAAGCAATTAGGGCTGTACACGAATCGAGTCGGGTCGAGTTTTGACGAACTCGAGCTGAACTTTTACTATTCATTTTGAGTTGAACTCGAACTCGAGTAATTTGTCGAGTAATAACCAAATCAAAATTCAAGACATATTGGAGTCGACCTCGAATATTATGAATCAGATTAAGATTATGTATCACTTCCTAAAATATAAATTATGATATAAATTGTTTTTTCTAGTCAAATGTAGACAGTTGAGCTTATAATATAAATTTATGAAGTTAAACAAAATTCATAACGTCATTACTCTTAAAATATACGAAATTGGACTTTTTTCTTTTATCATATAACATTTTTTTATAATACCTTTATTTCTCAATGACCGGTGTATTTTTCAACTGGTAAACAACAAGTGCACTGGTCGCGTAATAATTGGTAAATAAAT
>LIEC01010202.1:0-20769 GCA_001925005.1 Drosera capensis | reverse complement strand
TATCCTCTATATGTTCTGGGCCTTCTGGTTATAGTGCTTTTACTTCTCATGCTGCTTGCTAGAAGACATATCTTCTTTCTCATGAATCATTGAAGTCACTTGGTTTAACTTATTCTTTCTAGTGTTTAGATTAGGTCCAGTCCTACATTCTTGTTGATAGATCGATGGAACGAAGCCCTGTTTTTGATGGTGTCAATCAAGGGTATCTGCAAGATGTAAGTAGTCTCTAGAACTATTATTGTTTCGGAAGACATATGCTCACTAGTCAAACGTTACTTTTTCAATTACAATTTTCTCGTATGACCACTAGTCAAGCATTTGTGTGCGTGCATCAACTTTTGACTTCGGTAGTAGTTTTCTCTGATCTCTCAAGGATCGTGATAGCACATGAGCAGGTTACGTATCTGATTTAGGTAGATTGGGCTTTTTTTCGGAGGAATATGAACTATAGTTGTCACACTTCATAGGAATTTTTATATGACGACTATTTGACCAGTTTATGTTATATGGCCGGAATCAAGGAGTTCATGTTGTCAACTTGTCATGTATAGAAGATAAGTGATGGATATGAAAATCTTGAGGCAAGTTTTTGAGCATATCAGGTTGGACTAACCCTGAAATGTTCTTGTGAGAATGGAGTGATACATATAAACACAAGTTATGGGTCAGAGTCAGCGAGGTGGTATCATTTTGTGAAACGAAGGTCTTGGGTCCATGAATATTGAGAAAATATTTTTTCAACAATGTATTGCTAATTTAGAACTTTTCCTATATCTATGTATTTTATAGTCTCTTAAGTTTCAGCTTGTTTCAAATTGATAAGGTACTACTATACAATACATACTACATATTTCTTATGATAAATTGATTGATTTTTTGAAGTTGGTGCTGCAATATTACATTGAGAGACAATGCTTGCTGAAGTGCACTCAGCCTGGTAATCAGTGATGCTTGTAAGAGTTTTCCATCATCTTGCTCTTCCACTCTTAGAATGCTTGATTTAACTTGTTACTGACCGTGTATTTTTCAACTGGTAAACAACAAGTGCACTGGTCGCGTAATAATTGGTAAATAAATACCGGATTGTCGAACCCACAGAGATTGTGTAAACAATTACTGAAATTATATTATCCTTATTTATCTAGACAACGAAATGTTTGGTGATTAACTAATTAATATCGATTTAATAAAAATGAGTGAAAAGTGGCTAAGGCTTAGGTTGTAAATTTATATCAATGTAATATTATTATGGTTGTGATTTATATTATCATGTAACAACAGGATTTCCTGAAACCATTAATATTTTCTCTCGAACAATATTAACACTATTATTGTTTAACAACCCATATTATTTCTAATATGAATTTAGGAAAACGCTAATGCATTATATTTGGTGAAATCCTTTTAGTTTTCAACATAGGAATATGACATCTATGTCTATAACTGTTGCATGTATCAAATTATATATTTCTATATCAATTTAATCCACGGTGTTTATTACTTGAGTATTCATATAATATCTCCTCTCGGTCTCAATTATATGACACATATCATTCAAAAGGTGATCAATCTAATGAAAACATTAAGAGCATAATAACCACTTAATCATGGGCTATATTAATCTCAACTTAATAATTATACATATTTATAAATTTCACAAACCTTTACCTTAACCTTATAAAATTTAGTTCATGATTTCAATATTTGAAGAATAAAACACACATTCAATGAACTAAATTTAAAGTAAATAAGTTTAAAAGAAATAAACCGAAATTGAGCTTTGGACCGAAATGGACTTTTTCTTTCCTTAGGATTTTGGGCCAAGGATGATTTGGGCCTTTATTGTAATTGGGCCCAAACTTCTCCTGAACCTAATTCCTCTTCTTCCTTCCGCAGCTTCTTCCCTTCTTCCTTTCTCTCTTCTCCTTCCTCTCTTCCTCTCAAACGTGGCCGCCCCCTTCTTTGCCAACAAACCCTTCACACAAATGCATCTTGTCGGACCTCGCCTTGCTTTCGCCGGACAGCCGCCCACCGCCAGCCTTTGCCGCAATCGCACCTGTAGCAGCTGTCCTCGTCGTCCCCTCCTTAGCTGCGCCCGTAACCAAGGCAGCCGCACAACGTTGTCTTTGCTTAGCTTACAGTATAATACTCTGGATTTTTGTATTATAGTAAACCTATGTATTTCTATATATTACAGTTTCTCCCTATTTTTTCCTCTCTTCCTTCGCAGTTTGTGGTCGCCTTTTATAGATGGATTGCAATGATCAAATACATCAGCATGGATGTAAGCAAATCCGACAAACCTTATCTCTGAATCATGCTTCCTTTGAAAATTCGGGCTTGGTTGATTGTTGCAATGGCTGTTATTGAAGAAGCATGGACTACAATGTTTGAACATGATCTTCTGGAGGCTGATTGTGCTAGATTGGCTGCGCAAATTTGCTGGATTAATTTGGCACGACTCTGTTTTTGTTGACTGTGCATAATCTCTTCAATATTTGCTCCTGGATTGTTGTGCGTTGATGGTGGATGGCAGCTGTTTGGTGGTGTGAACGACGATTAAGTGTTGACTGGCGGCTTTTGAATGCGACGGCTTCTGGAAATGAAGAATAATGAACTTGAGCCTGCTTTGCTGTTGGGCTGCTTTGTTATTATCATTGTATTGGGCCTCTGAATAAATGGATTGAATTGTTGGTTTTGTCTTTGGATCACTGTTGCATAGTCTTGTTTCAATAATTTGTTCCTGAAATGTAAAAATAATCATATTTTTCATCATAAATGCTAAGTAACAGGTGATTAAATTTACGTAAAAATGATTACGATCACTAAATTTTCAAATACTTCTTGCTATAAATGATCTAACACAAACTTTTATAATAAAATAGTCGAACATATCGAATCGAGTTGAGTGCAGTCAAGTTCCAAGAGTTCAGAAACTAACAAGCCTAACTCGGGCCGAACTCAATTGTTTGACAAATCCAAAAATCGAGTAACATTAGAGTAATTTCTTATTCTCGAATCGAGTTGAGTCGACGAACTACTCACTAACAATTTGCTTCGTATACAACCCTAGAAGCAATCCACTTTCAGTACCAAATAGAAAAACAGTGAATTAGCATCTGTTTTGTATGTGGTAGTCGCTAACTTAGCTATAGAAAAAAATACAATCCCTAATAGAAGTATGTGACTGACAACTTTTCCCCGTCACAAATTAGTACCATTTTTTTAGTTGCTAATTAACGACAGTTTTAGATTTTTCCGTCGCTAACTACCTTTTATTGAGAACCTTATTAGCCCTCCCTCTTTCGTTCGTTTTCCCCTTTTATCCACAGTTGTCTGACCACCATCCTCCACCATCTTTGAGTACGACATCGTCCCTTTCCCATCGTTCATCCTCTCTAGTAGATGCGGTCCACCATCTTATCGTAGTCCATACCCACTAAAACAAAATAGCCTTTTTGCGATTGTTTTTAAAATTTCGATCGCTAAATAGTTTTACGATCAAATTTAAAAACAGCCTTTACGTTAGCGACTAAAACGGTCACAAATGTTTATTATACACCAACGTCAGGTTCTCCTTTCCTTCATTCCTCCGATCCCTTTTTCTTCATCTGTGAAATTCATCCCCTGCCAAACCCATTTCCCAACCACCACTAACATTACCCCCACAACCTCCCTGCTATGACGAACCACCACCCACCACCTCCGCACATTCGCCACTGGCTAGGAATCCGGCAAGAGAAGCTCCGATGATATCAGGCAAACTCCGGTACGGGAGAAGAAGCCACCCTGCAACCACTTCGTAAGCATCCGGAACTATCAAACCCTAACCTCCAAGTGTATAATTGTTTTTAGCTTAATCTCTAAATTGAGTTGAATTTTTTTTAATTAACCTATGATTTGCTTAGATTACTTCGTTTTTTGATGAATTTGTGTTGGTTATGATTGATTTGATAAATTTGGTTAGTGGGGTTGATGGAGTATTGATATTTGGGGCGATTGTTTGAGGAGAGTGAGGATGACGATTGTTTAGATGATGGTTTGGATTAGATTAATTTGTGAATTGGTTTTAGGGTTTGAAAAATTAGTGGGATAAAAATCAAAGCACGGATTATGAAAAAAATATCGTAGCTTGTTCATTAAAAATTAGTAAAACTAGAACTTTGGATGTATGACATCAAAATTATCCATGAATTTTATGAATTTTGGATGTATGAAATTAGTGGGATTAATTTATAGGATAAAAACTTTATAAGGTTATTAAAAATAGTAGGAATAAAATCAAAAAGAGTAAAGTTAAGAAATTAGAGGGATAAAAATTAGAGCCCGGAATAATTTGTTAATTTTGGATGTATAAAATCAAAATTATCTGACAAAAAGTTAGAACTTTGATAGCTAAATGTTGACCTTGTTTGTGGACAGAGTGATGGATTCGGATTTATCATGGATGTATGATAGATCTGGGATGTATGAACAGTAGTCGATAGGTTTTTTAGTCAGAAGTATGCTCGTAATGTCGATAATTTCATTAACTTTGCTATTCAACATCAATCGTTCAACTATTCTAGATACTTGAAGTGTTCATATATCAAGTGTTGGAATAGAAATTATTAGTTGATTGTGAGTTGGTTGATGTCATGAGGACGCATTTATACACATTCGATTTTTTGCCTGAATATTGGAGATGGAATTTTCATTGTGAGTCATCGAGAATGTCCGGGGTTAATCCCTATGAGAACATGATGGCAGATGATTTTGGGGTTGCTTAGTTTGAGAGCATGATAGGAAACATAAATGATGTCGAGGATAATTCGCCGCCTTCTTCCAGAGAGTTCTTTGACACGTTGAATGCAGCACGCGAGCCATTATATCCTAGTTGCAAACTCTCTCAACTGGAGGCTGCGTCTAAGTTGTTGAATATCAAATGCGAGTACAACATACCTCACAGAGCCACAGATGCCATTGTTGCTCTATTGAAGGATATTTGTTCAGAAGATAACATGATGATGAAAATGTTGTACTCGACTAACACGCTGATGAGAGGCATTCGGCTTCTTGTTCAGAAGATAGATGTTTATGCCTATGGCTTCATGTTGTTCTGGAAGGGGATGTCGTCTTAGAGTCATGTTTTGTTTGTGGGGCATCTCGACACAAGGAAAAGTAGAGAAGCAAGAAATGGGTTGGAAAGTATTGAGATATTTTTCGATAACTCCGAGACTTCAATGGTTGTATGCAAACAAGAACAGTGCCAAGGTGATATCTTGGCACTCTACCAAGTACAGCATTGAAGATCAGGTATCGCATCCATCAAACAGCGAGGCTTGGAAACATCTGGTTAGGGAGTTCTCTTGGTTCTCTATAGAATCAAGAAATGTTCTATTGGGATTATGCACGGATGGATTTTCTACTTTTGATAATTCTGGATCAGAGTACTCCTATTGGCCTATGATATTGACGCCAAACAATCTTCCTCCTGACTTATGCCTGAAGACTAAGTTCATGATACTTTTCATGATCATTCCTGGGTTAAAAGTCCAAAAGAAAATCTAGATGTATACTACAATCTTTGATTGATAAGTTGATGCATCTATGGAGCTTGGAACACATATGATGTTGATCGAGGATAGACATTTCAGATGAGGCCTGCGTTGTTGTGGACCATCAGTGATTTTCCACCTTATGTAATGTTATCGGGATGAAGCATAACTAGAATATTAGCATGCCCTTATTGTATGGAGCATACCAAGACCTTCACTTTGAAGCATGGGAAAAAGAAATCATGGTTTGACAGTCATCGCAGGTTTTTACCTTACGATTATCCTTTTTGGAATAACATGAGTGGCTTTATGAAGAATAGGACAGAGTATGATGATGCAGATGATGAGGTTGAGATACATGTTCATGTATTTTCTATAGATCCTAAGGATTTCCACGAGTCTCACAATTGTAGCAAGCATAACATTTTTTGAAACCTATTGTATTGGAGCAAATTGCTAATAAGACATAATTTCGATTTCACACATGTTGAGAAAAACATGTTTGATAATGTGTTCAACACTGTCATGGACGTGAAGGGCAAGACAAATGACACAATTACAACAAGGAAAGATATCAAGCTATATTGTAACCGTTCAAAGTTGCTTTTGAAGACTATGAGAAATAGGAGAGGCCTTGAACAAATGGTCACGTCCGAGGTTTCTTATGTTTTGAAAAACGAGGCAAGAAAGGTGATGTATGAATAGTTCAAGAAGTTGAGGTTTGCTGATGGATATGCATCCAATCTAAGACGTTGTGTTCATGAGAATGAATGGCATTTGAAGGGATTAAAGAGCCATGATTATTATGTCATCATAGAGAGATTGATTCTTGTTGCCTTAAAGGAGTTATTTCAATCCAATCATGTGTGAAGTGTCTTAATGAAACTCAGTTTATTTTCAGAGATCTTTGTTATAATACTGTTCGTCGTGGAGATATGGAGAGATTGGATAGACAGATACCTGAGATTTTGTGCAAGCTAGAAAGATTGTTTCCTCATGTATTTTTCAATTCTTTGGAGCACTTACCATTACATCTTTCGCATAAGGCAAAAATTATCGGACCCGTTCACTACAGATTGATGTACCCTTTTGAAAGGTAAAATCCATAACTTACACATTTTTCGAACCTAAAAAAAAAAGTCCTAGTAACATACTCAAGATTTAATTCTATCGCTTCAGGTTTTTGTTTCACTTGAAGTGAAAGATTTAAAACAAAGTATATGCCGAGGGCTCTATTTAGGAGGCGTATCTTATAGAGGAACAGAGTTACTTTGCACGAACTATTTTGGTCTTGGGGTGGATACTAAATCAAGAGATCATCATCGCAATTGTGGAGAATGGGGCGATGTTGATGATTCACATCTTCTATTCGTGTTCCAAAGGAATGGGGGATATTTTTCACGTGATAACTCTGGGAAAAGGGCTATTTTAGATCAGAAGGATCTTTTCATCGCCCGTACGTATGTTTTACGAAATTATGAGTTGTTCTTCAATTATGAAAGGTAAGAAGTAATTTCCAGAGTTATTTCAAAAAGCATTTTTGTCATGATTTAGGAGATGTGAGCATTTTTTCAATAAAACAAGGTTTTATTCCAATATGACATTAGGCTATTTGAGCAAGCCATGATGAGAAAGGGGCGCTTATGATCAAGTCTAGATATATGGAGGAGACATGGAGGTTCATGGCCTTTTTGCCTTCAGAATTATGTGAGATTGATTTCTTTTTGTGCCCTATGATATTGATCGGAAGGATGGTTGGATTCACATAAAGTCTTATACATTCCTTTATGTTGAGTACAGGTTTTATCACATGATGTTCCCAATGAGATTATCCATATCCTTGGTACACAATCAACCATGCAAATGTATAAGTATCCTCAATATTGCATCCATGGGTATTTGTTTGAAACTTTCGAACATGGCTCTACTAAAGCCACTAAGAATTATGGCGTATGTGTTAAGGAGATGGGGAGAAAGATTACTACGACATTCTTTATGAGATAGTGAAGTTACAATATCTTGGGAATGAAAGATCATATCGAATGATGCTCTTCAAATACAATTGGTTTGACTCTGATAAGGGAATGAATGTGCATTAGAGATATCAATTGGTTGAGATTGATAAAACAAAGAGATACCAAAGTGGATATGATCCATTCGTCTTAGCATATCAAGCTTTGTAAGTGTGTTATGCTCCATAGATGCTCAACACAAAGATGTATTTTTTCAACAAGATACAAATGATACACCAGTCTCACTAATGCCTTCTGAGTTTGACGATGATGAAGAAGCTGGGAAGGTTTGTAAGTGTGTTATGCTCCATAGATGCTCAACATGATGATGTATTTTTTCAATAAGATACAAATGATACACCAGTCTCACTAATGCCTTCTGAGTTTGACGATGATGAAGAAGTTAGGAAGCTTTATAAGTGTGTTATGCTCCATAGATGCTCAACACAAAGATGTATTTTTTCAACAAGATATAAATGATACACCAGTCTCACTAATGCCTTCTGAGTTTGACGATGATGAAGAAGTTGGGGTGGAAGAACAAGAGGGAGAGGATGAAGAGGAAGTTCAAGGGAATGAAGATGATGATCTTATTTCTGAAGGAGAAGAGATGGAGAAGAAGAGAGAGTTTGATGATGACTCTCATAAATCATCCAAATCAGAAGAAGATAAGGACAATGATTAGAACTCCTACATTTGTAAGGTTTTGTTAGCCAATTCAGGTTTTAGAGAATTAATGCTAAGTCATTAGAGGATGAAGAGGAAGTTAAAGGGAATGAAGATGATGATCTTATTTCTAAAGGAGAAGAGATGGAGAAGAAGGGAGAGTTTGATGATGACTCTGATAAATCATCCAAATTGGAAAAAGACAAAGACGATGATTAGAACTCCTGCATTTGTAAGGTTTTGTTGGCCAATTCAGGTTTTAGAGAATTAATGCTAAGTCATTAGTTATTTTTATAATTTTATATTACTTCTTCTACGAGCTTATATATATATATTTATTTATTTAGCCATTTATTATATAAATTGTTAGCCAATTCAGGTTTTAGAGAATTAATGCTGAGTCATTAGAGGATGAAGAGGAAGTTAAAGGGAATGAAGATGATGATCTTATTTCTAAAGGAGAAGAGATGGAGAAGAAGGGAGAGTTTGATGATGACTCTGATAAATCATCCAAATTGGAAGAAGATAAAGACGATGATTAGAACTCCTGCATTTGTAAGGTTTTGTTGGCCAATTCAGGTTTTAGAGAATTAATGCTAAGTCATTAGTTATTTTTATAATTTTATATTACTTCTTCTACGAGCTTATATATATATATATATTTATTTAGCCATTTATTATATAAATTGTATATGTTATTCTTTTCTTGCTGATGTTTGTAAGAAAGCTTCTTATGGAATCGAGTTCAGCTAGTGTTGACAGAGGTGGTAGATGTGGTACAAGTCGTGGCCGAGGTCGAGCTAACTCCAACATTTCTTTTGGTAGTTTTGTCTATTTTTTGTTTTCTAATTTGTTTGGTAAAAATAAAATCCCTAACCTAGGCTGAGACTTTGAAGAGGATGCCTAATGAGGGAGAGATGTTCGAGAAAACACGCAAGAAAAAAGGCATTGTGACGGCATCGGGTGAAGAGATTGAGCTTTGTGATAACAGTGCTAAGGGAGTGGCGGTAAGTGATTCTTTTTTATTTCATTTATGTATATATATATATATATTTAATTCATTTCCTTTTTGTTGATATGATATATAGGAGGAGAATAGACCTCATCGCGTTGTGTTTTTTGCCAAGCAGAAGCCAGGGACTTAACTCACTTCGGAGTAGAAGCCCACCTTCAACAGCCAGGCGTACCTAACGTAGCCGGATTCAAGAAGGGGTATGCCTATGATCTCGGATCGGCCTCCTTGGTGTATTATCCCAAGGAGATGTGATCCTCAACTAGTAGAGTACCAGCATTCATCGACCACTAAGAGATGCTTTCGTTGAAGGAGCGGGTGGTAGCTCTTAAAACCCCGAGATGGAAAGGATGGCCCAAATGATGTCCTAGTATGGGAGAGGAGCTTTAGATCACTTTTTCGTACTATTCTCATGACCCACCATCACCGCCACCTCCATGTCCTCCAGAGAAGATCCATGGATTTTAAGCCTTTATAGATGTGTATGATTTTTGTGGTTTTATGTAGTTTTTTTACTATTCCTGATTTAATACGATTTTTGTATTACAACAAATAATTGATAGCATCATTAAGGTTTTTTCCATGTTGGTTTTGTCTAATTTGATTTGTTGGTGTTGAATTGTGCATGTACGGGGAGGTTGGATAGATGGGTTTAGAGTGGTTTGGATATACTTTTGGTGAAATTTTATATCGTGCGGGGGAATGCAGCAAACCAGGAATAAGGAACTTAACGACCATTTTGGTCGCTAACTTCGTTGCAAAAATCGCTATAGGAATAAGGTTTAGAGACCGTTTCAATCACTAAGTTAGCCACCGTTTCGGTAGTAGAAACAACGACCAAAATAGAAATGGTTGCTAAATTATAACCATTTCATTCTCTAATATATTTAGTGATCAGTCTGTTAGCGATCGATCTTCGATCGCAAACAATATTTCGCGATCGAAATCTCTATTTTGATCGATTTTTTCGATCATGAAATACTATTTATTTTGTAGTGACCTTCGACCACCACGTCATCCCTCTCCCCCTCCTCTCCTCTCCTTTGAGCTGTCGTCCACTACCTCACCGTCCACCGTCCATTGCCCAATGGTCCCCACTCCCACCACCTCCAACATTCGACAACCATCCATTAACATCCACCATCGTCTTTATCGACTAATTACATAAAATATAATTTCTAATTTCTAAAGCCCTAATTTTAAACTTAATTTGTTTTATTTTAATTTTGTGTTTGGTATCTTATTTAGAGGATTCGATGTGAGTTAATTTTATGTTGGAGGTTGATTTGATTATCTTTGGTTGGTTTGGAGGAATCGAGTGATTATCTTTGGTTGATTTGATTATCGGTGAAGGTGATAAAGAATGGGTTGTCACGACTGAATTTCATTTGTTTGGATGCGTTGAGAGAGGTTTTTGGGATTATTGGGTTGATTCAGAGAGATTGAGAGTGTGCCTTGATTCGGGGTTGTATGATTGCATTGTCGAAGGATGTTTGGATGATTACATTGTTTGGATTTCATTATTAGAGGTTGTTTGGATGATTAGGTTATTTTAGATGCATTGCATGGGTTGAATTAAGGTTTAATGGATTTTTTTGTGTAGACTTGTAGTGTTGAGTGTTGAATGATATTCAATTGAAACTTGTTAAATGTTGAATGGAACGAAATTTGTTAAACTTTGAATAGACTTTCAATGTGGATTTTTTCTTATTTCCCAATGAATTCCATGCCACTCGCAATTGGAACAAAAAGAGTATTTTTGGAAATTTTCACACTAGAGCAAGTTGCTAATTAGGTTTTTTTCTTGATTTCATGCTTGTGAGAAAAACGTGTTGGACAATCTGTTTGACAATGTCATGAACATGAATGGAAAGACAAAAAACACAGTGGTGACAAGAAAAGATCTCAAATTATATCGCAAGCGTTCGAAGTTGGCATTGAGAAAATTGAGGAATAGGCGAGGCATCGAGGTAACAGTTATGCCTGAGGCTCGTTAGAATGTGTTGAAGAAGGAGGAAAGAAGAGTATTGTGAGAATGGATCAAGAAGCTGAAGTTTTCTTATGGATGTGCATCAAAATTGAAACGCTACATTCGTGACAAGAATGGTGTCTTAAGGGCATGAAGAGTCATGATTGTCATATTATCATTAAAAATTTGCTTCCACTTGGTTTCGAGAAATTTGTTCCACATGAATATGTGAAATATTTTCACCGAGTTAAGCTTATTCTTCAAAGATCTTTGTTGTAATAGTGTACATCATGAGGACATGGAGAGATTGCAAATGCATATCCCGAGATTATATGCAAGTTAGAAAGGCTATTTCCTCATACCTTCTTCAATTCTATGGAGCAATTGCCCTTGTTCTCCAAATGAGAAAAAAATTACCGAACCCGTATATTATAGATGGATGTATTGTTTCTTGAGGTACATCTCAAGCATTATAAAGAGATTTCTTTTAGCTATACTAGTTTTTTGAACTAACGGTGTTCTTAATGGTTTGAATATAAATACATGTCTCCTTTTAGGGTTTTGTTTCAGTTGAAAAGTAAAACTGGTAACAAAGCACATGTTGAGGGCTTCATTTATGAGGCATATCTTATGAAGGAGTGTATCAACTTTTTTTCCAACATCATTTTGGCACTAAGGCGGAGACCAAGACTCGAAATCCTCATGCAATTGTTGTGTTTCAAATGATATTGATGATCCCCATCTTCCTAGTGTGTTTCATAAGAATCAAGGATATGCCACAAGAAGGGAAACAAGGATACGTTAACTGAGAAAGATATTAATCCAACTGATAGATATGTTCTGCGAAGTTGTGAGATAATCTCTCCATTTGAGAGGTATGAATCATTTTTCAAACTAAAAATAAAAAAAATAATAAAAAATTCATCAAGATCTTTGTTCTCCAATATATAAAGTATTGTCATCAATCTTTAAGTATTTGAGCATGATATGTTGAGAGTATGTCATTTAAGATCTTTCCAACAAGTTTAGAGTAGATTTGGAGATTTGTGGTCTATACGACTTCAAAACTTTATAAGTAGAACGAGTTTTTAATCACTCTGAATTGATTAGTACTCTTTCGATACATCAAATACTCAACACCTTCCTTCCTTTTGAATGTAAGTGTTTATAAATAATGTTGATGACTTGATCCATAATCCTGGTACACGACCAGGTATACACATATACAAGTATCCAAAATATTATATCAATAGATATTTGTTTCACACATACACATATGGAATGTATTTTGAAGACGATAATATTACATCCATTATATTACAAGGAAGTTGGATAATTCATTGGATAATTCACTAAACAGTTTAACTTCACTTCATAATATACGAGTCGTAAAAATTCATCGCTAATTATATTTATGACCATTTCGATCGCTATCTAGCGATAGTTTGTATTTCGTTCGTAGAATTAGCGGCCGAAAGACATACAGTCGCTAAAGCTTATTCCTGATTTGATTTTTCCATTACACTTAGTGATCCAAAACAGTCGCTAACTATCTTATTCTAGGTACCTAAATCTGGTTTGCTCAGATTCCCTGCATGATATAAAGTTTGATCTAAACTAGGTCCAAATCACTCCAAACCCATCCATCCAATCTCCCACATCCACAATCCAACACCAACACATGAAAGTACACAAAAACAACATTAAAAAGCATAAAAATGATATCAAATAATCATTTATTATACGAAAATTATGTATGAAACCAAAAACGGTCAGGAAAATAGATCAAACTAGAGACATGATACACATCTAGATATGCCTAGAAACCATGGATCTGCTCTGAAGGACATGGAGATGGAGGTGGCGGTGGATCATGAGTATCGTCCGGACGACAATCAAAAGCTCCTCTTTCACACTAGGACATCATCTGGGCCTTCCTCTCCATCTCTTCCTTCAGAGCTGCCACCTACTCCTTCAAAGAAAGAATCTCAGAATAGTCATGGATGTTGGTACTCTACTCGCCGAGGATCATACCTCCTTGGGATAATAAACTGAGGAGGCCTATCGGAGACCATAGACATATCCCTTCTTACATCCTGATACGTCGAGATACGCCTGACTGGTTGCACTCCTGCTCCGGAGTGAGCTGAGTCTCTGACTCCTACGTGGCTAAAAAATCATCCATCGCCACCGTACGAAGAGCTCTATACTCCACCAACATATAACAAAAAAAAAGGGGGCAACGAAATTAAACTACAAAAACTATCTATTAAAATAGAAAAACTTAATAAAAAATAAATGTAAAAAATTTAACTTATTGTCACTACCTCAGCCCTATCATCACAGAGCTTCATCTCCTCACTCGATGTAGGCACAACACCTTTCTTCTTGTGCATGTGCTCGAACACCTCTGTCTCATCAGGTATCCTCTTCAGTATCTCATCCTAGGTTAGGAATTTTATTTTTATCGAATATATTAGACAACAAAAAAATAGACAGAACTACTTTTAAAAAAAATATACGATATTTAAAAAAAAAAAACTAATTTACCAGCTTCTTGGTCACATGGGCTGTAGACACACTTTCGTGTGTGTGTTTTGCCTCACCTTTGCTCCTATTTTCCTTCGCTTTCTTTGATCATCCTTGAACATCTGTCGGTTCCACTTGATGTCTAGCACACCAAGAGAACCCTCATCAACGCAAGGAAAGACGCCCTCGTTTTGCGTGGTCCGATCGGCCTTGTACAGGATATCTTTCGCCATCTTCTTTGTCGTCGCCTCCCACTCTCTCCTGACATGCTTCGTCAGCTCGAGCCTCTACCAATAAAACTCCTACACACAAAATAAAAAATAAATAGATATATATTGTTATCAATAAAACAATGCAAGACACCAAATGAAATAAATTTTTTTAAAATTGAAAGAGATGTTTATACTTACTCTGAAAACCCCCTACATCCTATCCCTGGCCCATAATTTTACGTCCCTTCAACATGTCCAATCTCTCTCAAAGCAGCTCTCAAATGTGATTATCAAATCTGAAACACATAAAAAATACAAAGTTGGAAAGAAATCAATATATAAAAAATAATACGAAAGATAATGTATATAAAAAAATATTAAATTGAGCTGAATTTTAAAGGTTTGATATAATTTGAAACTGAACTTACCATAGGCTATCGGCATCTAAGACCTGTCGTAACCATCCACCCCTAACGTACTTAATCTCCTCATCTTCCTAAGCTGATGAGTGTGATGATGAAAGATACGAGGAACTAGATGATCCAACAGCTAGTGATATGGATGGGCGGAGAACTGGTGATGTAGAACGGTGGGGAGCTGGTGAAATTGAGGGACGAGAAGGAGCAGACGGGAGATCTGGTATAGGATGATCCTCTCCAAGTAATCATCCTCATCACGTAGCAAAATTGTGCATATGTCGTGTAATCCAACTGGTATATATATGTCGTACAATATCTCTCCTACCTATATTTTTTTCAAGTTATACATGTCATTTATTTAATATAATATGATACATATTGTTAATAATTTTAAATACCTAAAGAAACAGACTGATACATAATATAAATAAATCTATGATCGCGACCGCAGCCTCTACCACATCTACCACCTCTCTCAACACTACCTGAACCCGATCCCATACTAAGCTTTTGTGCTGATATCTGCACGAAACGAATAACATTTGTATATAAATGGAAAAGAATTTCTAATCATGACCTACGAAAGAAAAGCTTTCCTAATAATAATAAATGGAAAAAAATTTCTAGAGGTACATAGATAAAGTAATATAACATGACCTACGTAACAAAAGCTTATAAATGCAGAATTTCTCCTCATCGTCTTCCAATTTGGATGATTTGTCAAGTCATCATCAAATTCTCCCTTATCCTCTGTCTTTTCCCCTTCAGAAAGTGTATATTCATCTTCAATCTCTTCAACTTCTTCTTCATCCTCTCCTTCTTGTTCTTCCATCCCAGTTTCTTTATCATCATCAAAATCAGGAGGCATTAGTGAGATTATATCCCCATTTGTATCTTCTTGAAAAGCTATACTTTAGTGTTGAGCATTTATCATCCCTCTGGCTCTCATTCGAAACATAGCCCACCATTGATCTCTTGATATGAGGCTTGGGTATGGAGCGTAACACACTTGCATTGCTAAGATGATTGGATCATATCCTCTTTGATACCTCTTTGTTTTATCAATCTCAACCAACTGATATCTCTCATGCACGTTCATTTTCCTGTCGGAGTCAAACCAATCACATTTGAAGAGCATGTTCGATATGATCTTAAGGAGTAGAGATAGTTTGTAACTAGGATACAACGTTCCGCATTTGTCACCCTGTGAGGTATATTGTAATCACATTTGACGTTCAATAACTTACACCCATCCCCCAGCAAAGATAGTTTGCATTTAGGATATAACGGCTCCCGTGCTACATTCAATATGTCAAAAAACTCCCTAGAAGCAGGCGGCAGATTGTCCTTGTCATCATTCCTATTTCCTACCATGCTCTCAAAGTTAGAAGCCC
This sequence comes from Drosera capensis, assembly GCA_001925005.1. Classification (NCBI taxonomy): domain Eukaryota; kingdom Viridiplantae; phylum Streptophyta; class Magnoliopsida; order Caryophyllales; family Droseraceae; genus Drosera; species Drosera capensis. The sequence continues at coordinate 5,019 of LIEC01010202.1, read as the reverse complement.
CAAAAACATATGCCACCATGTTCTCATAGTGATCAACCCCAGATATTCTCGATGACTCACCTACTTGAATCTCAGTGTGAAAATTCCACCTTCAATATTCAGGAAAAAAGTCGAATGAATACAAATACGTCCTCATGATATCAACCAACTGAGAGTCTCTATTCATACACTTAGTACATGGATACTTCAAGTATCCAGAATAGTTAAAGGGTTGATGTTGAATAGTAAAGTGTATGAATTTGTCAACATTTCAAGCATACTTCTCACTAAAAAACCCGTCGACTAGCCATTCATACATCCATGATAAATTCAAATCTATCACTGTCATGAAAATTCATGATGCATTATTATTTTTATTAATTAAAAATCACTACAAATACTTAGGAATTTTAGTTACTTAAGTATTTTAGCTTTCTTTATTGTCATTCCCTTTGACATGAACTACATAGACTATTTTAGCTTTAATGAACCCAATCAAACATCGTCCTAATCCAAAGCAAATCAACCATCTCCAAAAGTAGCCCAAAACAACCACAAACATTGATAATAAATCGTCATCCAATTCCATCGTACAAACCATCATTGAATAATCAGCAAAACAATTCACTAGTAAACACGATCTATCATACAAATTCTAAACCTAAAAACAACCAATTCAATCATTTTCAAATAAAACTCAATAATAACAATCCCCCTCCAACAACCATGTACGACCTTGTTCAATCGAAACAATCATAAAATTAGTGTAGTATCCATCAATTGTTTTTTAAAATATCTTCGTAAGATATTTTGGGATATTTTTGAGATGATTTGATTGGCGTGAAAATCTCGTAAATATTTTAACCATTTCAATAAATATCTCAACAACCTGCCTATATAAATTGGTTTCAAATAATGTTAATTTCACATCGAACCTGAGCATCCTGGTCGAGAGCAGAGACAAAGAAAAAGGAGTAAGTGTTTCGTCTTTTTTTTTCATCTCGTACGACAACCACCACTTCGATCGAGACAATCGTAAAATTAGTGTAATATCCAACAATATTTTAAAAAAATATCTTTGTAAGATATTTTGAGATATCTTTGAGATGTTTGGTTGGCGTAAAAATCCCGTAAATATCTTAATCGCTTCAACAAATATCTCAATAACTTGTCTATATAAATTGGTCTCAAACCACGTTAATTTCACTTCGAACCTGAACATCCTAGTAGAGAGTAGAGATAGAGAAAACGGGATAAGTGTTTCATCTTTGTCTTTGATTTCATCTCGTATGACAACAACCGACAGCCGACGACGACTTCGACTACGATGACCCGGAATTCGACGACGATGGCCAACAGCAGCCGGTCAGACTTCGACCTTCCATGAACGACGATGTACGGATCGGACACCCTTGAAATCCGGCTAACCCCCACCTTGGCGATGCCTTCCCGACCACAACTGACCACCCCCTGTGCCACCTCACCTTCACCATCGTCGTCGTACATCTTAGTCCAAGATCCTTGTCTTCGGTCTACTCCGGATCAGATCGTCGCGGCCCAAAAATGCAAGATCCAAACCACAACAACCAGCACCTCGCCGCCACTAATAGGGCGCTCTAACAAGACATCTCCCTAGCACAACAAGAGCTCCACCATCTGGCCGCCCACACCTAAGTCGTCGTTGCCATGGTAGGAACAGCCTTGACCACCGACGGCCCAGATCCAACCATCGCCAATGTCCTCTGCCCCTCCTGAAGTTCCCCGAGCAAGCCCTGTTCTGGTTCAATAAGAAATAGGAAAAAGAATGGAGGGGGGATTTATCCCATGTGAATTAGGATTATGTACATTTATATGTACATAATATATTAACTTTAACACTTAAATCTGGGTATTGATATTATTAATTTTATTATAGATACGAATGTTACCAAGGAGCAGGATTAAACCTGGATTTATTTGATGGTCTTTGTGATATTTATAAAATGATAAGATAACACACATCGTTACCCTAAATTTTATGTGTGCGTGACTTGATTTGTGTGATTGTTTGATCACATACTTGTATGTTAAATAAAAGAATAAAATCCTAATATTCTTGACTGTCTTGAATGTTAAATTGCATGTCTAAAAGGTAATGATGCAACCTGTAAAATATTATAGATTAAAATAAAATTTCAGAATACTGTTAGGTTTTGATGTATGATACCTTGTGCTGATTGAATATTATTTTTGTAACGAACTATTAATTCTGAAAAAACTTTAGAGAACGTTACAAAAATACCTGACTCATGATTTATGAGGAATTATTTCCATTACCCTCAAGTGTAATTAAATATGATAAATGAAATTACGAAACGTCATGACAGTCACTTATTGTACATGTAATTAATTTCATGTTATATTTCTGAAATCCTGAATTACAAACACCATGGTAGTCACCTGCTATATATGGAATTAATATAATTAATTTTATCTTGCATGCCTGAGAATCGTGAAAACCTGAATATGAAGACATTTCGGTAAATATCAATGACTGGGAGAGTTACGGTCATACGACTAGGTAGGGAGGGTGTAATTGACCCTTTCGCGTGTACGCAACGATATCAAGTGATGACCGTGTTTGGTTAAAATTAATCATCATGGGTCGACTGCAGAAACTATAAAGGTTGTTTAATTGTTCCTAGTACGGTCATTCTAGATAACATATTAAATTTTTGTGGTAACTCCTCTCGTATCGTTAACCTGTAAAAGTCACAAAAATCAACACACATGACATGAAGTGCATGAAGAGCCTTAATAGATTTAATGAAGGCTAAGGGTAATGAAATAAGGATTAACATGATGAACTTGAATTATTATTCTGTTTGTATATGTATATTTCTTTTTGGTATATGATTGCTCGGTGTTGTTTGCATTGCATCTTGTTTGTACATGGGAAATACATGATATAATAAGAATGACGAACCCCTGAAATAGACATATAATTAATACTTTCGCGTGCACGTAGCGGCATCATGTGATGGGAATGTTTGGTTAAAATTAACCGTTGTGGATCGATTGCAGAGACCAATAAAGTTTGTTTAATTGTTCCTAATATAATCATATTAGATAACATATTAAATTCCTGTGGTAACTTCTTCTATGTCGTCAACTTGTAAAAAGTCACGAAAATCAACACGACATGACATGAAATGCATGAAGAACCTTAAAAGCTTTAATGAAGGCTAAGGGTAATGAAACAAAGATTAACCTGATCAACTTGAATTATTATTCTGTACGTATTTATATATTCCTGTTTGGCATATGATTGTTCGGTGTTGTTTGCATTGCATCCTGTTTGTGCATGGAAAATGCATGATATAATAAGCATGTCGGACCCGTGAAATAGACATGTATCCTGTGTTACTCGACATTCGTGCTAATGGTTACATGTTTGTTTCAGGTAATAAAAGATCATGAGATGGATCGTTACATAACGATGATAATTAGATTCGACTTTCTGTAACATTTTACTTATATTTCTGGACATTTGATTTTTATGTAATTTAAGACGTATAAGTTGGATATTTGTTGTTAGTTTTCTATGTTTCTGATACTTAAATTCCCTGCAATCTTGTCTTCTTGCTTAGAATGAACTTTGGAACGACGGTAATGTCACGTGTCTGATAGGTATTCGACAAGAAATCTGGTTGTTGCAAAAGGGTTGTTTTTTCATAGTGTTTTTTCAATATTCTACCCAAATTACTTAATCCAAAATCAATCTAAAAGTGACAAAAAATAAACCATCACCACAAGCATCACTAATCCACTTAGTTTTCCAACTAGCAACGTACATTCATGATAAACCAACCATCGCCACACCCCCCAAATTTTTTCCCTAACCATCGCCACAACCAACCATCACAAAAACCTTTCAAACAACTAATCACCTAAACCAATCAAGGTTCCAAACCAACCAAATTAATCAAATCACCCAATAATCAACTCAAATTCAATAACAAACCAAATAATCAAACTAAATCATATAGATTAAATTAACATATTAATTCATCAAATTAGAGATTAGATTTAGAAAAATTATACACTTGATGATGGTAGTTGGTGGTGGTGGGGGTGGTGTCGGCTTCGAGTCACCATGGCGGTGGCGGTGGCAGTGGGTGGCGATGCAACGATTTCGTGAACGGAGGTCGAATGGGAAATGAAAAAAACGAGATCTATCATCATGGTAAAATACATATTTTATAACCTCTTCGATCACTAAATGATATTTACTACCGTTTCGATTGCTAAGTTAAAAGCCGTTTCCAAAATCAATTGCTTGATTATTAGCGATTGATTCGGTCACTGAATTAGCGACCGAAATTTAAAAACAGTCGCGAAAAGATAATTTTTTTTGTAGTGCAAATTCCTGTTTAGTTATTTAAGTATAATGATCACATTATAACACAGTCTTACGTTACATGTTCTGAGGCTCCACTGAGCCAAAAGTTAGGTGAATGATACATTATTTGCCAAAATTATGTGAGGAAGCTATACGCATGCAATCGTCAACCTAGTACAGTCTATCATCAATATGTTGGCTACCTGCAAATAAAAAAATAACCCGTGAGTATAAAACTATGAATTTCATTTGCAGGGCACTCCCCCGTCTATGGTGAATCGTTGAGTTCCATTATAATATTTTCATGATTGTTAAAAATATGGACACAATATTAAACAAGTACTTTCCTTAAAATGTCTTCATATATTTTATGTGTTTTTCTTTTTATTACTATGAGTCCGTGACTCAACTTGAAACACTACTCAAAAGATATAACAGACTCAGAATATAGAGATAGTACGTCAATCGTCAGCTGAGCTACACTATAAAATCATATTACCATTCGATTCAATTCACATTTGCATCTTTCGTGCATCGTATCTCTTGTGCTCTTTCAATGAGGTTTCGCATGTCAGCATTTAGAAGGTCGACCTGTAGCGAGTAACACTTGGTCCTGTCACAACGACATCAGTACCGCTGAATGCATATGAAGAGGATGG
>LIEC01010201.1:0-58990 GCA_001925005.1 Drosera capensis | reverse complement strand
TATAAAAATTTATATATGTATTAAATTTTTATAAAATTTAATGAAAAAATATTTTTTTTTATAAATATTAGGATTATTGTGAGAGAAAGTTACGATATATTGTAATAAAATATGATCAATGTGATTTTTTCAGATTAAACTGTTAAAAGAGAAAAAGTTATAAATAAATTAGAACATTTGAAAAATAAAAATATTATATGTATTATAGAACGAGGAAGTAGATTATAACCCACGTACTGCACAGATTTTTAGTTTTTCAATTACTACTTTAGATACACAATACAAGAAATAATTTCATGTCAGTTAGAGAATAACGACAATTTTGATATAAAGAAGGAAATAATTTCATGCAGAAAATCCTACTTTCGGACAGTGCATCACAGCCACAAAGTAAATATCATAGATGACATAGCAAGAATCATCACCAAGGTGACTTGTAAAATTCCTAGTACTTTAACCAGCAAATCCTTCTTACTAGTTTAACGATTATTTATTTTTCTTTGATCTCGAAAAAAATAAACCAGATTAATTTTACTATCGTTTGTATCTGCATCAGTTTTCTCATTAACGGCACAACCATAAAAATGCGATAAAGATGTTCAACTACTAACAACACACGCTCAAAGAAGCCATACGCTCATCGTATTTAGTCTGCTGAAAGTCCATAAGCCGAGAAAAATTACTTTGATTGATTGGCTGTCAAAACCCCATTTTGAAGCTTTAAATGGAATCTGATTCCATTCGCGCCAAAGGAACGCATAAACTTGATGACGGCTGATTGAACCTTTTGACTCGGGCGGCGACCACATCCTCTCTCGCGGCGACCTCACACTCACCTCCTCGTTGTCTCAGTGAAGCAACCTTCGACGCGGATTTGGAGGAGACGACAATGATAATGTAGCTGATGTTTGATGAGAGGGTGGGGGAGGGTGGAGAAGGTGGAGCGACCAGCGAAGGATATCGGCAATTGATGTCGGTGAAATGAAACCGACAACCAAAATGAAGAGGCGAAGGGGAAAAATAAAGGTGGGGAATTCAAAGAGGCGAAGGGGGAAAAGAAACAGTTGAAAGATCTCATAAAAACGGTAGCTTTGATTGAATAGTTTGGAAAAAATTCGAATGTCTAAAATAGGTTTTGAAAGATCATTAAATTAGGTAAACGCCATGACATATTATTGACATGACTTTGTGAATGATAATATAATAGATAAATATCTCAATGTTAGATTTTAATTTTAGTTGGGTTTTGATTTCATTATAATTTCAACTTTCAATTCGACGGTTTGGTTTTGATTCAAAATCGAAAACATTCTCGCATCTAAATAGAATATATCGTATCGGATTAAGAAAAAAATTATATTAATTCAAGGGATATTTATTTGTTGATATCCAATGTAAGTTTTGTTTACGTTTTGATGCTCATTCTGATTTACACATTTCATATACACAAAAAATACAACTCACACACGTATGATATACATATTACAAAGTTACTATTTGTAGTTCACGAATTATAATGAATATTAAAACATAAGTGAAACTTTTATTAATTATTTTTATATAATTTGTCTCTAATTCAAAGATTTCATGATATCAAGGATCCGTTTCATGACAAATGTATATAGTTTTAGTTGAACAAACATTGTTGGATTCTATACTAATATCTACTAAGAAAATAGAGGTTCATTTGTATTCAATTGAGATCTTTTAATTTTGATAGTTCAACTTTTAATCCAATAATTATGATTATATATTAATTAATTATAAAATAAATATAATTAATATTTAAATAAAAATAAAAATATTAATTTAATAAAATTTATTGATCATACAATATGTTTTGATAAAAAAAATAAAAATTTAATATAAATATCTATTAAATCCATTATTGATATCTTAATAATATACACAGATAAATATATGTTTCTTTAATAAATATATCTTATATTATTTTATCACTTTTGTATCATATCAATTAAAAAAATATATCATATCTTTATTATATAATACAATCAACATATTATTTCCCTTTTTGCGGTAATGCACGGGGTGATAGACTAGCATCTTAGTATGCCTATAAAAGTTCACCTCAATTCTCAACAAATCGACACTAATATAACATTTCACTTATAAGCCTACAGAATATATTCATCAGTTATGACAATCATCTACGCGAAAAAGGAAGCGCCATCACTCTTTGCTCTCATCACGGACCCCAACGAATCCCCGCCGGCGACCCACCGCTCAAAAATAACCCCTCAACACCACGTGAATAACAAAACAACCCCACTCACTCACATCCCAAGAAGGGCAAAACCGTCACTCTACTCCAAAGCACCAAATAATACCAAATCGACCTCATTCCCCCTTCGTTATTTTCCACGCAACCACTCCATCAATGGCGACGGCGACTCGACTCCGCCGCATCGGCGCCGCCGCCGCCTTCGGATCCTACTTCCTCATCCGAGATCATTCGATCTCGAGCAACGATAGAGGAGTCGTCGGCGGAGGATCAACGCTGAGTTCTATTCAGACGAAGATCGCGGATTTGAACGCGTCGGTTCCGTCAAGGCAGGTGCAGGAGGCGGCGTTGATCGGCGCCACGGAGAAGAATCCGTTGGATATTCTGGTGATCGGTGGAGGTGCGACCGGGTGTGGAGCGGCGTTGGATGCGGCGACTAGGGGGCTGAGGGTTGGGCTTGTTGAGAGGGAGGATTTCTCGTCCGGGACGTCGTCGCGGTCCACGAAGTTGGTGCACGGAGGTTTGTGATGGATTAGGGATTGAATGGAGTGTTTGTGTTGTGTGTGTGCGCGCTTGATTGATATTGTTGGTAGTCTTAGATGCGCGCATTGAGAGTTTAACCTATGGTGGGAGAATTGCAACAGTGTTAGTGTCGTGATGACCGATTTCTGTTTCATGTGTGAATTAGTTTGTTGCAGTCTACTCGAATAGCCGTGATCATGTATAGGGATAGCCATAATAGATTGATTCTCCAGGAAAAAAATCAGGTTGTATTTTTGATAGTGTGGATGGCGGTGGAAACAATCCTCCGCTGGGAACGTTGGAACGGAATTGAGATTATGTTGTGGCGAGGAAGTGGGGGGAATCAAAATGGAGTTGAAAAAGGTCTTCTATACTTCAAAAGGTTCCTAGTAAGGTTGGAAAAGATGGAGATATTGTTCAACATGTATGACCTCATTAAGATCTGTGCTTCATTAGTTCATATCATCAGCAGTGGCTAGGATACACAATGTCTATTACTCGAAATGACTGAGGAAAGTGGCATAAGATTTTCTTTGTTATTCCACAATCTAAATTGCATTGTTTCTTATTATAATGCTTTAACATAGGATTCTATTTCAGGAGTTCGCTACCTGGAGAAAGCTGTCTTTAATCTTGATTATGGCCAACTGAAGCTTGTTTTCCATGCACTGAGGGAGCGCAAACAGGTGATCGATAATGCTCCACATCTGTGCCACTCTTTGCCATGCATGACGCCATGTTTTGACTGGTTTGAGGTGGTATACTACTGGATGGGCTTGAAATTATACGATCTGGTCGCAGGGCGACATTTGCTACATATCTCACGATACTACTCTGCCGATGAATCTATTGAACTATTCCCCACTCTTGCGAGAAAGGGGAAAGATAAAAGCTTAAAGGGGACCGTAGTTTATTATGATGGACAAATGAATGACTCGAGGCTTAATGTGGGGTTGGCGTGCACTGCTGCATTAGCTGGTGCGTCTGTACTCAACCATGCGGAAGTTGTTGGTTTTATCAAGGATGAAGTTAGTGGACGAATCATTGGCGCAAGGATACATGACAACATATCTGGTATGGAGCTGACAATCCTTTTATGAGCTTGTGATGTTTAGGTAGTTGAACTGTTACCTGCTATTTAGAGCCTCCTTCCTTTCACTCTATTTTTATGCTCTGTTTACGATTTCATTTCAAGATGATCACCTTGAAGATTCTTTTTCCTTTTGGTTGAACCCTGACCTCTCTAATTGCGTTAAGACATTAAATCTAAGAGTGAAAATAAAAGGATTAGAAAATATATGTATTTTGGAATTATCATACTGGAAGGCAGTTGCAGTACATTAAAATTATGAAATTCACTCTTCCCGTATCTGTCTAGTCCTTCCCTTATCAGTTAAAACATCAAATTTTTTTTCTTGTTATAATGCTTATTACCAGCTTAAAACTTATCAGGAAAAGAATTTGATGCATACGCAAAAGTTGTGGTGAATGCGGCTGGTCCATTTTGTGATTCTGTGAGAAAACTGGCTGACAAAGATGTTCAACCGATGATATGTCCTAGCAGTGGTGTTCACATTATTCTCCCTGATTACTACTCACCTGAGGGGATGGGGTTGATAGTTCCAAAAACTAAAGATGGACGCGTTGTCTTCATGCTTCCTTGGCTGGGGAGGACAGTAGCAGGCACGACAGATTCTAATACCGTCATCACCATGCTGCCAGAACCACATGAAGATGAAATTCAGTTTATATTGGATGCAATCTCTGATTACCTTAACGTGAAGGTTAGTGCCGCTTTTTGTGAAATTTCTTGTTTTATCTGTATCAAATGTATTCTTTGACTCCCAACTAGCTTTATTTAATCACTCATTTGCTTGTTGCTTAATCAGATCTTGTACTTGTGTATATTAGTACATGTATGTAAACAGCATATGGTTTGAACCAGCTAAATCTGAAGATGATGAGCTTATTCTCCACTAGATGCACCAATAGATTTAAAGTCATGCACACCTGATTATGGTGACTACCTTGTCTGTTAGCTTCTGCATTTCTTTGTGTGGAACTTTTGTATGGCTTTTCTTGTCCCACGCTCTATTGCTTCTTTTCGGCAGTTTCAAGGGCAAACTTTGAAATGCTTAAGTTCCTTGTGGCACGCTTGATGTGTAGGGTAAAAGATTGGTTTGTTAACCCTGTCATTTTCGTGTGGCACAGCATTTTTTTTCTTCCATGGTACTGTTTGTCTTGGGGATTTTGAATAAACGTCTGGCTTTGATGGCATTGCACAGACTTGTATCGTAGGATTCTGCAATCTCTTCATCTACCTTAGGGATAATATGCCATTTGATCAATTTTGTCTAATTGATATTTCAACAGGTTCGGCGGGCAGATGTCCTCTCTGCTTGGAGTGGTATTCGTCCCTTGGCGATGGACCCTAGAGCAAAGAACACAGAAAGCATTTCTAGGGATCATGTAGTGTGCGAGGATTTCCCTGGCTTGGTAACAATCACGGGTGGGAAATGGACAACATATAGAAGGCAAGTTTACTTTTTTACAAACTACAGAGTTTCTAATTGGTCTGATCACATTTGACAATGAAGCTCTGTGTTAGCTGCAGGGTATGTTAACGGTTGCATGCTCTAATTCTGTTATTGCATCATAAAATATATTTCCTGTTCTTTGGCTTCTATTTTTGTTGTCTTCTCTGTTTTATTTCTTTCAACAACCAATTATGGGATTTTTCTTTTTCTCCTTTCCAAGGCAGTTCATCCTTCGATCCTTTCCAAGGCAGTTCTGTACCACAAGACTTTTCTACCTCTGGTCTAGTTTAGCAGGGTGTTAGTAACTACTGGAAATTCGTACACGAAATTTTTGTTTTCTTCGATTTGAAGACCAAAAATACGATGAGGGAGTAAACTTAAATTTGACTGCTACTCCAGGAGATTGTGTAATTAAAGGTGGTACATTGACCCCTGTGTACTCTGTAGAACTTCGCACTTTGTGCATTTACAATCATGCAGAACCAAAACCTGTTCCTTTTTATGTGTATAATAAGAGACTAATTATATGTTGAAGATGTAACATGCCAGAAACAATTTTAAGGACAAAAGGATCAAACTCGCATCACAAGATGACAAGATCCACATACTGCACGTGATTTTGCTTGAAGATTCAGCGCAGCTGGCTGTCCATTTTTGTGTTTCAGAAATTATTTTCTTTTGAAATTCTTCCTCTTGGTTCATCATTACTTTTGTCTCATGGTTATCCTCATACTGCCTGCATGTTGAGTTAAGATTATTTTCCTTACCGAAGGATGTTTTCAGTATGGCAGAAGATGCAGTTAACGTTGCAATCAAGTCAGCGAAGCTTAATCCAGCCAACGACTGCATGACTAACAATCTAATACTTGTTGGTGGTTATGGTTGGGAGCCTTCATCGTTTACAATTCTTGCTCAACAGTATGTCCGGATGAAGAAGACATATGGTGGGAAAGTTGTTCCTGGTGTCATGGATACAGCTGCTGCAAAGCATTTATCTCATGCATATGGCATAATGGCTGAAAGGGTGGCTGCCATATCTCAGGTTAAATCTCGCTGATGCTTAAAACTCATATCAGATGACAGTTTTGGTTATAAATAACTGTGTTTTTCATGTTACACATCTATTCACCTCTATTAATCATTACTAGTAATAGACTTGATAATTTGTACTTGCGTGTGGTCACTGTCTATTTCAGCAAATATAACCATGTATAAAACTATTCACTAAAGAGGGTGTTCTGTGTGCATTATAAGGTCCTGATCATTTGGTAATTGAGTATTGAGATGGGTTGAAACGTAATCCTGCATCTTGAAGCTGGTTGTGTACAAAGATAATATATCTCGTTCACTGACAAACACCAGCTTGGCAGAAGCTATTTGGTCGTGTTAAAGAAAGTGCTGCTGAAGCTTTAATATCGCTGTTCTTTGATTCTTTTGAACTATTCTTCTCATCACTCAAATTCTTTTTATTGACAGAATGAGAGTTTAGGGAAGCGGCTTGCTCATGGATACCCTTTCCTGGAAGCAGAAGTGGCCTACTGTGCTCGCCACGAATACTGTGAATCTGCTGTAGACTTCATTGCTAGGAGATGCCGGCTTGCTTTCTTGGATACAGATGCAGCTGGGCGTGCATTGCCTCGTATTGTTGATATTCTAGCTACTGAACATCAGTGGGACAAATCAAGGAAGCGGCTGGAGTTACAAAAGGCCAAGGAATTCCTAGAAACTTTCAAGTCGTCAAAAAACGCTCAGTTTCATGATGGAAAGCACAATTAGCAGCAAGGGTCGATACAACTAGAATTAGGTGATCCATTTTTCATCTTCTTTGAAGAGGCATTGCCTAATATGCTACACCATTCATCTCTTTGATGCATCTTTAACATATTTTGATTTCAGGTTTCTTGATACTTGGAAGCATCGTAGCGCTGGTCTAGCATCATTTCTCACACTGACGGTCAAATAACAGTTCACGGGAGAGACAGTGGCATCTGATATGAAAGGATCCCCTTTTCGGGTTCTTTTATAATGATTTTGCAATTTATAATCGACCTCCGTTACATGGTGGCCGGCACATACATTGGCAGCCATCTATTTTCTTGCTATACCTCTCATTTAGTAAGAGGAAGTACCTTGTATGGTACTGGAAGTAGCAATAATCACGAGATTATAGTTCCATATCCAATTTCTTTGGCTGTCATAGTCTGTGCGAAGATTGGGCGAAGAAGAATAGTCTGGTTCAATGTTTGCTGGTACAAATTCAAGGTGGTTGATGAAGTTTCATTCATCTGTTAGTGCCTGGTGGTATCTCATGTCAAGTATGTGACTATGGGTGCTTCTCAATATTAGTGGACTATGAAACTCGAATCGTATTGGTCTTGTGCTTTTCATGCCCTTGTGTTGTGCCTCCTATGTTGCTGAACTGTTTTCAGCTTGGCTAAGGCTTTTGAAAATTAGGGGATTAATATTTCAAAGACAGAATTTTATTCTGTCAAACAAGAGTGTGAGATATTTTTCACGCAAAAAAAAAATGAATATGTGGATGGTTTTGACATAATCAAATTCTGCTTTGGCATTGGTTGCCCTCGAAAATTATTGTAAATGTTGTTGGATCGGATGCAGAAATCAATGTGGATAACTAAATGGAAACTGTATTTTACTTTCTTGTCCTAAAATAAGTAAAACAAATTAATCGTTTATGATTATTAAGGAATGGGATGGGATTGTATTTGATATAAATTACTTTTTTTATCTCTTGGTGTGAGTGGGAAAATAGGAGTAAGAAAAATAATAGTGGGATACGATGACGTGATATAAAATGAATAATAAGGATAATTGAATAAATTTAATTTAAAAAATAATATTTCACTTTTTTTGGATTGATAAATTCGAAAAATTATTTCACTTATTTTTTTTATTTTTTATGATAGGTTTAATAGGACGTCAAATTTCATTGTTGAAGTCATTGATACATTTTAATAGAATAGACTCTGGAAGAGTCATATCCCATGCGTTTCGCTGGTAACACTCAGACGTATACCTAACCATAGCATAAGTGACTCGATTTACGTCTCGAGATATCCAAGAGCAATCAAATTGATTAAATCTGTATTCTTCGAAAAGAAGCAAGGATAACTTCTTTTGGTTGAATCTTTCACAAAATTCAATGATGAATGTGGTAAATATTATCGATTGGATTCAAAGTACGGAAAAAATAATTGGGTCTAATCTAGCAAGCCGTGGGATTATTTATCAATGATAAAGTTTTGAATGATTTATTGTGATCTAAGTTTCAATTATCAGTCCAACTTTATTGAATCAATCAGACGCTCATCTTGATCACACTGTCCTGGAACATATCAAAATGTTGCAAATATCACTTGCCTAACGTAGCACCGGTGAAAAGCGTTTCTATTCCTTTCCCTATCTTAATTCTGTCCACTCCCCTTACTCCCCAGTTTCTATTTTTTCCCACTTTCATCCGCATCTGTTGCCATCATTCCTACTGTAAGGTAGGAGTTCCTCGCTGAGGAAAAATATTAATTAAAATGACTTTAGTTAATTAGTTGAGGTGAATCAATATTAATCAGTCATTAAAAAATGATAACATTATACTGATAGAACCACACATAGGGGAATTGAACCACCCGTAGAGTACTGATACAACTCCAAATTCTATACTATACTGCATCCATAAATATATATCCATACTATGCCATTCAGTACTTAACTTTTATCCTTCATTACGTTTAAACATCAAACCTTCATTCGATTGAAAGTTCACTTTCTCTTCTCTGCAAACACCAGATGACACTACGCATGTTTAAGATTAAGACTTCCGAAATACATTCACATTTTAATGCAAATAATTACATTGATATTATGCATTGAATTTACATTTCCTATTTTCCATTTTCTATTTTCCATTCGTAAAGGCACCTCAAGTGAACACATACAATACGAGCATTTACAAATGGCACGGGTATTTGAGGCTACGGCTCAAGGTACGGTATACAACACACAGAAAACATCATTTATTCTGGTGGCGTCAGGAACTATGCATCCCGAAAGGAAGGGGGGGGGGGCTGGACCCATAACCACTAGCCGACTACATACATTGGCACAAAATAGTTTAATTGAATCATTATATGTATTCCACCAGTCACTCGACACGACACAAAACCAAACTGAATCACAGCCAGCTTCAGCAGGCACAACTGACACAACAACAAACCAAAAGCATGAAGCTTTGCCCTCTCATCCTAACGCCATCCCTACATGCTCAATTTACTTCTCATCTGCTTCTACATCACCTCCTCCAAGCCACATTTCGAGCCTGGCTTCTCTATCTGCCTTGAAATCTTCGTAGTTATCTGACCTCGAAGATATATGCCGGGACTTAAGCTTGCCATCCGTGGCTGCTGTATTAGAACCTTCTTCTGTCTCATCAACGATCGGGCTTGATAATGGTAATTCTTCGGCTTCTTTAGCCAACAGAGTCGAACTGGTGCCCACTCCTGGAGCCGATGAGCTGCGATCGTGATAGGAAGCAGAATCCTCTCCCTTGATTTCTCGCAGTTCCATCAGATCGAGTTGTGGCCATTTGATATTACCAGCCTTCTGCTTGGCCGACTGTATGACAGAGGATATATAGCTTCCACTCCCCTCAGTGTCCCTCTGGGCACGGCTGGTATTACGATTCCAAATAGACGGGGTCCATGAGCCGGACTTCCCTCCCATCTGGAAGCCTGAATTTGAGCGTTGGATCAACCCCTTCTTTGGCTGCTTCGTTGACATTATAGCTAGGGATTTCTTTATCTCTCCCATCATTTCATCGGCAATGGGAGGTCCGCACTCTTTCATAGACCTGATCATAGTGATCGAGTCCTCCAGGTCCTCGGCCTGCAGAAGGGTTTCACGTGAGTTCTCCACGACATTGTTTCTGAGACTGATGACATTTGGCACAGCATGTTGCGCATGCTGCTGAATGTAGTAGAGCCCAACAGACGGCTCGTTTGCGATGTATTTGATCATATCTCCTAATGATTCATTTATCTCCACGAAACCATCACCAGCGGAGAACTCACACATCATTTTGGGGACTCCAGCAATTCATCAGTGCTATCATCAGGGGTCACAAAGATAACATACCTAATTATAAAACAACAAATCAGAAACAGTAGGTGAGAAACTCATACATTTAAGAGAACAAATGTAAAACAGTTACACTCCGTAATACTTGGAATAGTTAGATGCTACTGGCAGTCTGAGACTGGCATCATTTTCGTTCGTCCCAAAATATCCCAATACCCATATAAAGTCGAGGATTTCAGTTTCCACCAAAACTTAATCAAACTTCATTCTAATATCCCTCACTCACATCCAAGCTAGATAGTCCACTGATGGGATCACAAGTTCATGGTTTACAGAATATCAACACACACTAATATATTCAGGAAACCGTCTCTCTATCGTTCGCATAAAGGGGAAGAGAGTGTACTTCTCGCCCTCTTCAGATGACGGGAATATCTGGGTTGTTGATGTTGTACAAAAATATTGAAATGCTTCTAGAAACCAAACACAGTTTGATTCGCGAAAAAAAAAATTCAACTAGTTCTTCAGAATCAAAATTAATTCTCATCAATAAACCAAATCAACAGTACATGTACTCAAGGACCCTAAAGACCTACCATCATCTCCAGGACAACCAATCTTAGAGCAGAATGAGGAAATTTTAAAACAGAAAGGCCGACAAGTCATCAATCGGAATGGTGCCTGAACTTATTAACGATAGAGGATGAGCCACATGGAGATAACACGAAAATGTAAGAATGATGAAGTAAAGTAGACAGAAATGGCACATTATCAGTTTCTACTTGGGTGCAAAATATAATCGGTAAAATTACTACAATTTCTTTGTCGCCAAGAGAACCCCGCCTCCCCTCAGCTACCACAATTATATATGTAGAAACCATGTTGCTGAAAGCTAAAGTAATCAGTATCAATATTAACATACTATTCCCACAACGAACCGAACAAAATCAACATACTCCGACACAACATATCATGATTCAGAATGCGCCGTTCCAAATTATTTATTAGTCATCAGAAAGTCACAAAGATATGCTCATCCTCGATCTGTTCTTACCAAACTTTAGCTGATTTCCCTAGAGAATTCGACTATCCTAACGACCTAACCACCCCATCTAAGGACTCCAACCATTCCACTCAAACCCCACAGTAACATGATCATCATCATCCTATCTGACAGTCAAACGAACCCCATAATCAAAAGCTTAGGCAATTGGAATGTGGAAAAGGAACAATGCACACACCCATCAAAATCCAACACAATTTGATCGAATTGAATATATTTTAGCCCCCGAGTGAATAATTACTCGGATAGAACAACAAGCTCCTAAATTATTACCAATTGCAGATAGCCTCATGGGTTTCGATCAAGAAACAGGCCATATATAATGGGTTTCAATCAATCTAGGGTTTTGATCAATCTAGCAAGAACAAAGTTCCAATCTCATCAAATTGAAAACAAAGGAGAACAAAAAGGATTTACTCACAGGAAGATTAACTGTTTTTGAGACACGGCTTCAAAATTTGCCGATGATTGTTGGGGTGAGATCAAGTTCCCTCCGGTACTTCATTGCATTTGCTTTTGTTCTTGCACCGGAGATAAAGTCTTTTGGTGTTTTTACCCTAGTAATACTGGGCTTTTCATCGAAACCAGAGAATATACCGAAGTACATCTCCAAAGTCTATACCCTCTGCATCCCCGATTATTCTCTCCCCTTCATTAAAAAAATATTTTTTATTATATATATATATATTTATTTATTTTCATATCAAATCACGTTTCATCGTCCCGTAATACATATTAGATTAAAATACGTAACTTACACAATGATTAACGTTTCATGATAAATTTACAAAAGATTATGTTTGATCGTCGTTATACATTTGTCAAATTTTACATTGACACGTTTACACAGACAAAAGATTGCATTCTTTATGGGACAAATTCAGTAATAACATTACAATAATATACAATGATTATATTATTCATAAGTGTACTTTGTCTGTTTAAATTTATTTATAATACTTTTTTTATCAATCTTAATTTATTCATAACGTTTTTATTCTTTCCTTATTGGATAATCTCTTTATATTAATATAATCAAACTATCACATTGTCTCCTTCCTCCTCTCTCATTCTCTCTTCTAAATCTCGTTTACACCCCACTACTTTTAAAACAATAATATTTTTTTATCAAATTATATACAAATTCAACCCACATAAAACGACTACAAATAAATTAGGACAAAATGAGTATTTTTTATTATTAGAAATATATTATACTCTTTTCATCCCACGACAAAAACAACATTTATCTTTTTAAATCGTCTCATAATAAATGTAGCGTTTCCTAGGTCTCTACTTTCCTAAGATGAAACCCAAGTTTCCTAGGTCTCTACTTTCTTAAGATGAAACCCTGATGCTAAAGTATAACTATTTAAAAACTATGATTTTCTAAATAATCATCAATCAACTAGAAAACCTCACCAACTTACCATATCCCTGACACTAATCATACTTGGAGACACATTTCACAAGACAAGCAGACAGCAGCATTATAAAAGGTGCCGAAGGTTATGAATCCAAGCTTACATAAGGGCACAAGTATTCGGATTCGACTTAAGATCGCGTGGACATATTATCCTTCATTGTGTTGCAGATATTTACATAAACTTTCAGGTGACTTCCTTCAGAAAAACAAGCTCTGAGGTGAAAAGTTTACAAAGCTCATTATTCAGAAGCAACCAGCGACTCATGCTCAGCAGCAGGCTGAGAGAATGAGCCCTTGGTCCATCTCTTTAGCATCTCCAATGCAGCCTTGGGTTGATCCATTGGAACCATGTGCCCGGCATCATGAACCTGTTTGTTCATTTCACGGAGACGGAACAGTGCATTAGATAACATTAAAGCTAAAAGTAAAATTATGTCTCACTGACATAACGATCAAGAAGCAGATGAGATCAAAGGCAGAAGCACAGAACCTTGAGGAAAGTAAGAGGACCATGGCTTTTCAGAACTCCTGCCTCGGAACCATCCACTTCAAAGGAAACTTCAGAAGCTGAATTGAAGTCTTTTTGGCCACTCCATTCCATGGCATGAACCCATCTTGAGTTACCTGCTCAAACAAAGAGATTGATGAGAAAGTTTGGTCCTCCGCTGGTGAACGATGATGAATGATCGAAAAATGCAAGCCAAGATGTAATCATGTCTCTGAAAAGAAAAAAAGGCTTTTATGGATAACTAACTCGGAGTGAAATTGCCTTTGACAGAAGATCTTACCGAGCCAGTTGCAGATGAGATCGTATTCTCCAGCAT
Source organism: Drosera capensis (assembly GCA_001925005.1). NCBI lineage: Eukaryota > Viridiplantae > Streptophyta > Magnoliopsida > Caryophyllales > Droseraceae > Drosera > Drosera capensis. Next base: position 45,285 of record LIEC01010201.1, on the reverse strand, counting down.
AGATGAGCATCTGAATTCCGTCCTCGAGTAAAGCTGGGATGCCGACCTCGAGATTCCTCATCCAGTCAACAACCATAGCCTGATAGACAGTAGGGCTGCAAGAGACAAAGTCTATGTTCTCAACTCCAAGAGCTGACCTCACAGATTTCTTATTCAGGAAACTCTCCATGTTTGAGAAGTCATAGCAAAGGCTTCCCTGGCACTTTATCCTGATGTCATAATACTGCAACATATATAAAATAATCATAATTTGCGAAGGTAATACACTCATTAATACACTGGTTGGTTATTCTTATTCTTAAACGAAAAGTAGGACACTATGCGTAGATTGAGACTAAAAACATGAAAACAATATATGTCGACAAGATATATAAAGGAGAGAAATCATAACATCCTAAGGAAACATGTTTCTTACATTAGTATCACCAGCAAGTGCCATGATACTGCTGAAAACAGTATTGCAGACAAAGTAAGCAGCCATGCATGAAATTGTACCATCAGTTCCTAAATAAGACAATTCACTTCATATTAGAACCGAAAAGGAAAAATTAGCATCCAACACTTTCCAAATGTAAAGATAAATGAGAAAATGGTACCACAAAGTTTTATTGCTGTTTCACAGACAGGAAGTATCTTGTTTATGCTATTATAAGCAGGCTTCTTTATCAAACCCATATCCAGTGCATAATCTGTATATGCTTGGTACTGGATCGCAGGATCAGTCAATCCATTCCCAATTGCAAATCCCTGCTCGAAGAGACATCAGCAGATTAAGGGTATCTCACACTGGGATTCTTGACAAGTTCATTCTAATTTCAAACCTTCAGATTGATGTGAATTCCTTCTTTGGCTTTGTTTCCCTTGTGGACACGAGCAGCAAAAGCTGGAATATAATGCCCGGCATACGATTCTCCAGTGATGTAAAAGTCATTGTTTGCCAATTCAGGATGAGCGGTGAAGAAAGCCTAAAACCACGGAGAAGAAAATAGTTCAAAACCAAACAAAGAAAAAAAAAATCTAAACTGTAACCATATATTAAAAAGAGCTGCAAAATAAGACAGGCAGTCAGCATGAATCTTCTCAACCCCAACAAAGGTTGAAAGACATAGTTTCCAGATGCAGGATATACAACGAACATGTTGTTAGCTACTTAGCTTTAACTACGGATTCCAGACTTATAGTTTCCAGGCTAGTAGTGACTCATTCCAATTGACCTATTGGTAGCTATCAGTGTGATTCAAAAGGTTGATGAAGCTCTAGGGCTGGCTCACATCGAGAAACCATATAGAGAAGGAATAAATGTGCCACAATGGTACAGAGGAACAGCCATGGCAATATGTATGCTGCTTTCCAAGTAAATACAATTGAAAAAAATATTCCATGAGGAATTAGGAGGGGAAGCTGATATTTTGGATAAAGGATATACCTGTAAGAAATCATAAAGGTCGTCACCGACTCCACCTTCAGTGTGACGGATGTCGCGTCTATCAGAGCTGTAACTGAATCCAGTTCCTGTAGGCTGGTCTACATAGATGAGGTTTGAAGCCTGCAGAAATATGAAAACATTGCAATCATCAATTTATCAAAGAAATCCAACCCCAATGGGGAATAACAGAATAAGATGCGACAAAAACCTAGAATCAAGATCATTCACACGTCCAATACATCCACAGGACCACAAAAAGATGCATCAACTATCATCGATTCTATTCAACGTGCTCGGTAAACATCTTCCACATAAACGATAATATCTGAATAATGGAAGTAGCTAACAGGATGAATTACCTTATCCCAACCATACTCGTTCCAGATCAGCGACAAATTCTTTGCTATCTTAAAAGGCCCGTTCTCATAAAACAAGGCCAACTCACTGCTACACCCAGGCCCTCCGGTGAGCCAGATCACAACTGGGTCCTCCTTGCTATTGCGGGACTCGAAGAAGAAGTAGAACATCCTACAAACAAGTGAACACCAAACCAGATGCTTCAATACAATATAGCACAAGCAAGGATACGACACCAAAAATCCAAATAATACCACATCCAGCAAAAAAACATAAACAGAACCAGAATACTCAAACATGAGTAACATAGCACAAGAACATGGTGTTATAAGAGTCAATGGCCGACAAGTCTCAACTCGCGTTGGAATCCCCTTGATGATGAAGGATCTTCACTTCAAGCCTCCGCCTCCACATATGCAATCTCCAACTCTCCTCGCTGCTCATCTAATCAATTGACTAATTCCAGTGTTCTTTCACCAAATCAATGATTCATCAACACTCTTCTCACAAATTCGGCCTCTCGTCGTCTCATTTACGACACAAAAATCCATCAACAACTCAATTAACATCATAACCACCATGTCAATCCAAAAAGCGCGACATCAAAACCCTAACCAATGCAAACAATAGCACAAACACGAGTCTATATACTACATTCCACTGAATCATATATCCAAAACCAAAACCCCCAAAATATCTATACCTGGCATCATACGAGTGCTCGATCTTATAATATCCAGCATGATGCGAAAACTCATCAACCGAAGTATCGCCGCCCTCCTCCAAATCAGGAAACCTGAACCGCTTCTCCACCAACCTCTCCCCCACACCGTTCTCGCCCCCTTCAATCCCTCGATCGCGGCCACCATCGACGACGTTGACTGGTTGTTTTGGGAACAAATTGAGTTCTCTGATGAGCTTCTCGGCCTGCAGCGCCGGAAACTTGGCTCCCGCCGGAATCTGGAGCCCGGCGGAGGAGAGGGAGAGGAGAGAGAGGAGGAGGAGAGAGAGGAGTTGAGGGTTCATTTTTGGTTTGTTTGCAGTGGAAGGGAAATGAGGGAGAGCGGTGGGGAATGGGATTACCGGACTATACGGAGAAAAACGAGGAAGTTTGTCCCGGACACGATTAATGTAATAAAACGATATTAGTGGTTGCTTTTACGCTATTCATAGTTCATTAATTATTCCTAATTATTGGTTCTGTTTCATTATATTATTTTAAAATAATTGATGTTATATGAATTATAACATTTTTATATTAAGTAGGTTTAGAACGTCAATAAATTTAAAATATTTTTATTTTATATTATATTAAAGATTTTCTCTCACTCGCAGACACATCATTGATGAAATAATATAAAGTCAATGTTTTTATTGATAATTGTGTCTAGATGGAAAAAGAATTTGGTAATCGAATATTTGTTCGTATTGGATTTTATTGTCAATTATAAACATACAATTAAAATATATCTAATTTATATATGTGTGATGATATGTATCTATTTGGGGGCGTAGGACATGCGTTTGATGTTGCAAACATGCTTGTACCAAAATTCCTTTTTCTTTCTTGTACATTGCATCTTTCATAATGTACATCACATTCTAAAATTCAATTAAAAAAAATGTAATGCACAACCATTTATCGAAAACTAATATACAGTTATACAAATCCTTATTTTTGTATCTATTTTTCTCATTATCTAATTATAGTTCAACGATTCTTCCGTACTTCTTCATACAAGTCTCTTATTCATGGAATCGAATCTTCAACTGCCATTCCAAACTAACATTGGTCACCAGTCAACCTAAGAGTTAGGATCATATGAGAGACCACAAATGCAATAAAAGGACTCGAAATTATTTCATTCAAATACATTGAATCTCGTTCTGGTACATGATTTTCCTTCTGTGTTCCTCAACAGCTCTGGTTACATCACAGACAACATTTGCTCGCCTACGGTTACAAGTAAATACTATCATTAGGTGACACCCCCTAAGATTTACAGGCTTCCCTAGTCTTCAACCGATCGAGAATTAACAGCAATGAGAATGTCGATGCGTCCAGCTTTACTTGTCTAGCAGAGACGAGCACAACTCTAATCAAAAAGCCCTTCGTCATACCAGATATCAACCAAGAAATCAACCATCTCCTGCAGTTTGTCCCATACAGAACATTGATCAGACATGTCAAGCCATCAAGCTAAGATGCATGGTTGTAAAACATGAAAAGCAGACTAGAAACTTACTGCTAATGGGATTCTCTGTTCGAAAGGTTCATTAGTCGACAGCAAATCTTCGTATGTCATTGACCAGCTGCAACAAGAAGATTTCATATTACTATTGCATGTACACTGATTAAGGTTCTCAAATATACCCAACTACCTTTAGAATCTATGGAAAGATAAGAATTGGTGCCAAAACTTCTACTCTGGACCCTAAATAGGATCTCAAACAGGAACCTTTGTGCACAACTTTAAGATTTGAATCGGAGGCCTCATACTTTGAATATGAGTATGGACAACAAGCAAATATTGTCCCCATATAGTAAAGTTTTGGAGTCCAAGACTTTGAAACTTAGTTTACAGCAATATCATACAATTTACCAGATAAGTGGATCCCTTGAATCTCTTCTTGACTTCCTGGATTGATCTCCAATCCATTTTCTCCTTTTCTCATGCCAAGCAATTGCACCTACACGATATTTAGACCCAAATCAATTTCATTGAGGAATAAACAAGTGGAAGAATCTTGCTAATGCAAAATAACATGATCCAGTAAAAATGTACACGACAAACAGAAAAGTTAGATGACCTTTTTCTTAGGATAAATCAACTAATCAAGACTGTGGGATGATGAATCAACTCTTGGAACATCCATAAATGCTTACAATGAACACACCCCAATCAGAATAATCAAGATAAGAAATGGTACATAGCAATATGGTGATGTATGTGGAAACATCTATCATAATGCTGGCAGTGACTTAGAAGGTATGCGAAACTGCTACATAGCGTAGAGGAAACAGGTAGTTCAAGCTACACTCCAAAACTATCATTCTAAGTGATTCTAGAATTGGTGAACCAAATTTCCTTGAAAATTCTTTGTACTAAAAATGCTAGATGATATCTGTTTTCCTTTCAACTGCATTTTGGCCAACGAGGTACCATGTTGCATATGATTAACCATGGAGACAAGTCTGGCGAGAGCTAACCGTGGTTCACGAAGGCAGCAGGTCCAGCTTGTTCAGGGATTCCCTTTTTCTTCTGATCGGCAGATGAGGCACACTCCAGATCTTGTACTTCAGCGGTAAGTGAACTTTTAACTTTCCCCTCCATCCCTATGTAACTGCAGTATCATTGCACCAAGAAAAATGATAATATTCCGCAGCAAGCCCAGTTCTGCAAAAGTAACCTCGCGAATTGTGAATTATGTCGCAATCACAGGCCAGTTCAAATTTTGCTTCCTCTTGTACAATAATGTTCTGCATGGAAAGCTCCTCCCTCTGGATAACAGTACACAAAAACAATTATCAGAACTCAATGAAGCATCTTTGAAAACTATTGATGCTAGAGTAGGGAAATGAACTTCTCTTTGTCCTAAAATTATAATAAAAACAACCCATTCCAATGCTATATGCTTCTTTTCCAAGTGGTATATTGCAAACAAAACAACAACAATAATAAAGATGACTAAAAGTTTGGTATCGTGAGCTAGCAACAAATTATTTTAAACTCAAAGGAGTAGAAATTTTAGCTTAACACAACATTCACACGTTGAAACGGAATTGGATTTTACATTGTAGAGTTTAGAAATAAACGACCTGGAGAAGTAACATTCAAAAAGGTTTTGACTTCTAAACTTCAACTGGATGAGAATGCCAATAAGGCAATACTAATAGCAAATAGCAATCGAGTAAAACTTGATGGTTAAAAGAACATGCCGTGTGGTCTAGCCAACCCAAGAAAATTCATAGAATCCAGTAAAACAGTAATCGATACCATAATTACACAAAATTCATTCAGTTGCAGGTTATAAAATTTCTTCTTACAGTTACATGATTCAATAAGCTCCTTTCCATTTCTTTTTTACAGGAACGTCACACCAAGCGGCGCTTCGTAGAAGTCCACAAACTTATTCCATGATGTATCAACCATCAGGTAACGAGACTTCACCAAAACTATTACCTCAAAAATAAAAATAAAAATGCTAATGACAATTGATAGGACTATTGTGCAGTCGCTTGGAAACTCTATCTGTTATTCATTGATTTTACATAGGCCCTATGTGACTATGTCATTTCTTGACAAACACCAAAATCAAGGAATGACATAGAAGATTGCACAATAGTAATAGCACAAGTGATTGCTCTTCTCATCCTTCTTCAAATTGGCATCTTCTCTAAATAATAATCCACACAATCGCCAACAACCTCAATACTCACAATAATATAGCACCACCGATCAAAACTTCCATTGAATCTTCATTTCAGCCCAACAGTTACCCATTGCAGGCAAAATTATCGAAGACCCATCATCAATTAAGCGTTTCTCAATCCCGACACAACAAATTGTCCATACTTCCACCCATTCTCCCATCATTCATTTAAATTCCCTAAAAGGGGTTCTCTCTTAACAAAATAATAACCCACATATCCGGATATCTCAACCCAAACCCCAACAAATTCCCCACCAACCACCACACCAAGCTCCACATTTCCATTCACCACCACATTCCCACAAATCCTATCAAATCCACAAACCCTATCAAATCCTATACCTGGAAAATGCAGAAAAACAACACCAAGCAAAATCGGAATCCATCCATGGCATGGAACATAACATCAATAGAAAGAAGAATCCAAATGAAAACAATGAAATGGGGAACGAACCACACCTGCCCGCGTCAAGCCTCTTCGCGGGAAGAGGAGGCTTGGAATCCGAGCCGCCAAGGGAGAGGGGAGAGGAGGCAGAGTAGAGGGAGAAGGAGAAGGAGAAGAGGAAGAAGAAGGGTTGGTGGAATATATAAATATGAAAAGCAGAGGGAGAGTAGCCGACGTCGTCGTCATCGTCGTCGTCACCGTGAAGTGTATTGGTTGTTTTCCTTTTATCTTTCTTAGTCACCGTTACCTGTATTGTATAGTGCGTATTTAGTGCCCACTCTATTTTAGCCTGTTTTTCTCCACCCACCAATAAAGTTTGTTGGTGCCTTTTGTTTCCACGCATCCAATAAAAAACCTTCGTCTCAATATTAAAAAAATATTTTAAATATTATTTAAGAAAAAAAATATTTATAATGATATATATGTTTAGTTAAAATTTAATGATTAAGACTAATTAAAAAGTAAATGTATAGAGAAAGTTAATAAGGAATAAATTACAGATTTAAATAAAGACATCATCCATCCGCGTCACAATTGACGCGGCGACTCCTTTTTTGGTGGCAAACCCGATTCGGATGAAAGACATTTGCTGGTTAGGGCAAATGCATTTGCGTTGGCTACCTTGGAGATGCGGTTCAGCAGGGTTACCGCGTCCTTGGCAAAGGCACCAAAGATGTCGGTGGCGAATGGGATGAAAATGTGCTCGTAAATTAAATGATTGAAATTATAATATGAATATCATTAAATTTTAACTAAATATCGTAACCTTATTTTCAATTATAATTTGAGAAATTATCGATCGTGGAATGATAGAATCATAATTCGCATCAACATATACGTATAATATAAAGATTATATATATTAAGACGAAAACAAATATCTTAACATTTTCATCACATATCAGATTTTAATAATTATCGTAGATTTTTATTACACATATTTCATTTAGGTTCATGTGATATCCATGTTTGTAAGATCAAGTAAACTCAAAATAAAACAACATAGAATGAGTATTGTACTCTTGTCAACATTCCCATGGCCCAAAAAAGGAAAACCAAAAGGCGTATACTCGAGTATCGGATGCGCTCGGCGGGTGACGAAGCAAACCACGCAAAGAATCAATCTTCAATCCATACATCCCCAAATTTCATCGCTTCCTCAAAAATTAGGGTTTCCCAATCCCCCAAATCCGCTCCTCAATCACCCCTCTCAGATCCAACCGTTTCCCCATGTCAGAACAATCCCAAAACCCTAATCCAATCTCGCTATTAGAAGATCCATCGATCTCAATTCGTGTCGAACATCGCCGCTGATTTCGATTCATTAGTGGTTGAAAATGGAGAAAGTGAAGAACATGTTGAAGAAGCCGACGCCGCAGGAGCAAGTCAGGGATTGGCAGCGGCGTCTCCGTCAAGAATGTCGAAACATCGAGCGCCAAATCAGAGGCAATGAGCGGTTTATTTATTCGCTTGATTATGGTTGAATGAATTTGGGAGTTTGATTGTGGTGGTGATTGATTGTGGATCGGTTTGTGTGTGTGTGTGTGTGTGTGTTTGCAGATATTCAGAGGGAGGAGAAGAGTGTGCAGAAGGCTATAAGGGAAGCTGCCAAGAGAAACGATATGGTTTCTGCTAAGGTGATGCTTCGGATCGCATTGCGAATCATTATACTTTTTGCCAATTAGTGTTGCTCTAGTTTGATGTGGCGTCACCAATTGTCTCGATTGCTTTGATAAATGATAGGAGTAGGAGTTTAGCCCACTGTTGTTTTCATGCCAAATGTGCATTTGTGTAGCTTTACATTTGTGTAGCTTATCCGGGTTTTTTGAGGTTTTACTTGTTGATAAATTTAGAGACAATGGTACCTAGGTTACAGAACAATATTGGCCGACCATTTTGTATAGAAACCTAAGCGCCACGACCGAGTAGGTAGTTCCAAATGTGTGTGCTTACTGAATATTTGAGTTGCCACTGTTAAATGTTAATGTCCATCTTGCTGATGCCTCGAAAATTAAGTGAGGTAAAATCTATTGTACAAGATTTTAGCAGCTGTGATGGTATTATAAGCCCCCGGGAATATCCAAATTCTCTTCGTAATTGTTTTAGGATTCTATTAGCAATGTTAATTCTATCAGTTGATTCCATGACTTTAAACCTTAGACCAATGGTGTCAATTATATTTGTTTAAGTTATGATAAAAGATTTTGGCTTTGAAGATGCAATTTGCTTATTTAGCAATGAATTTTGAATGTGCAGTTGTCCAACTGTTCTGGATCTTGTTCCCGAGAAGCCTGTCTCTGACTTGTTTCTCTGTCTAGTATATTTATGTGTTTTTTGTTTGTTGTTTTGTTGATCTCTAAACTTTGTAGTTAGCCCATGTTGTTCTCTGCATAATCTTTTTGTTGTATTGTGATATACTGATTTACTTTCTTGTAAATGTCAGTCTCTTGCCAAGGAAATTGTGAGATCAAGGAAGACTGTGAATCGTCTCCATGAGAATAGAGCACAGCTAAATTCGATATCCATGCACCTTGGTGAAAGTGTTGGTATGCTGTCAAACATTGCTGATTCAGATTATTTGACGTGCAGTTTTTGGTTTGAGATTCAGATGATTCTAGTACGGTGCTTAATAAATTACATGTGGTATTTTGGATCATTCTGATATGATTTTAGCACAATGCAGTTATATTTTGCTTTATTCGGTTGGTTGGTTTCTATTTGGATATCGCAATTGTTATATGAACTGAAAAGAGAAAAATTATCCCCATTTGCATATCATTTGGGTTTGCTTTCAGTGTCAACTCTAATCTTGGTTCTACATAATGCAGCAATAGCACGCACTGTTGGTAATCTATCAAAGAGTGCGGAGTTGATGAAACTTGTCAACAACCTCATGAAAGCTCCACAAATGGCGGTGACGATGCAGGAATTCAGCAAAGAAATGACCAAGGTATGTTGTCCCTGACTTGATACCAGTTGCTTAATCAAGTGCTTCATACCAGTCAATAGCTTGCGTGTGGCCACAACATACAATAGGGTGTACGTATGGGAGGAGCCCCCTGCACTTTTAAACTTGGCCTTATCCTGAGTGATATGAAACATGAAGCGATATTGACGTTTTAACAGTCGGAGCTGGGCCATCTTATGTTGGTTGGTTGTGATAGTTTTGATGGTTGATTGTGATTTGTATTTTTTTTTAAACTTGTATGAAGAAATCCTCGGAGCTAAAGCGTACATCAAGGAGACTTTACTATGCTTTTCTGTGTATTTCTATGCCTGGTGTTGTGTGGACCACGCCATTACTCTGAAATGATTTGATTTGCACTTGACAGGCGGGGGTTATCGAAGAGTTCGTCAATGAAACGGTAGACTCAGCTTTAGATTCCGAGGACATAGAAGAAGAGACAGAAGAAGAAGTTGATAAGATCCTGACAGAGCTCGCTGGTGAAACTGCCGCACAGCTACCAGAAGCGGCTAAGAGGGAGAAGATGAAGCAACCAGCTCAGGGTGACGCTTCACATGAGGTAATAAACCACGTTCTTTTTACCAGCTCTGTCCTGTGTTATCGGGAAAAACAATGACCAAGATACTGAAGTGCATGGTGTCTGTTTTTAGCAGGAAGAAGCAATAGCGGAAGGTGTTGACGACGATGAAGACCTGGAAGGAATAAGGGAAAGACTCAATAAGATCAGATCATAGAGATTGGCGATCTCACTGTATAATTTATGTTGATTTTGACGGTTGGCTGAATTCCACAGTTTCAGCTTTGAATATATTTGCTTGTATATCTAAAATTTATGAATTTATGCAACAGTTGTGATGCTAACTGTGAGTTCTGCTGAACTGATGTTGACCATATTCTAAACTTGTCTCGCTGGATGCATAGTTTTTGCCACCAAAATTCCCCCAGTAATGGAGGTAACCTTTCAGCTTCAAGCAGTTGCGATTTTCAGCTCGGGCTTTTGTCATCTCTTTTCGCCTACTTCATTACCATGTCAAAAGCGAAACTTGTTTTTAACCATTTAACTCTACAGAGGCCTTATGTGCTGGCAATATGGATACTGGGCCAATTCCCACAAAGCAACTTTAAACCATAGTTTGGGGAGCTCTTTGTCACGGATTAGATTCTTATAATCCGTATGACACTCAAATTATTCACTCATTCACTTGAGCTCAACCTAACTTCAATGTCAAAAGACTAAATCGACACTCCAATGTCAAAAAACCTCGATCGATGAGAAAATGAAAACTTTGAAAGAACTTAAGTAGAAAAATACAAGTGTTTGTATTGATCTTGTGAATTTTGTGGAATGGTTTGCAAAATGAGTCTACACCTTCTTATATACAAGTTCATGGAATGATGTAGATTATTTAGGACCATTCCTAGACTTTTTTAAATTGGCTAGAGAATTTTATTAAGATTATTCTTCCTAGTATGTATAAAAAATTCTCTAGAATAAGTCTTATTCAAGATAAAATTAGAAATTTCCGAGGACATTCTGAAGAAAATCTAAGAACATTCTAAAAAAGTGTGAAGACTTCACTCTAGAACTTTCTTGAACATTCTAGAGAACATCCAAGAACATTCTAAAGAAATGGAATTCATTTTAGAACCTTCTTGTATATTCTAGAAAAGTGTGGAGAATCATTTAAGAACATTCTAGAAAAATATAGAGAAATATACATAGATATAAAAAATTATAAACAATCCATCAAGTAAAATCTCCACAGCATTGTTCTCCATTTAGCTCATCCGTGACTTCTGAAACCAAGATAGAGCACTGTATTATAGCATTCTGGTGAAAGTACAAAGCCCTCTCGTTTGGCATTAACAGAAGGATCATAAAAGCACAAGTTTCTACAGCAAGTCTTGTACTTCGTATACACATGTTTACCGTGCCTATTACAGGTTCAACAAACACTGCAGTATATTTCCACACAGAGGGCAAATGGATCATGAGACTTGGGTGATCACGGCAGAAACCATAGTGTTGATGCCGCACACACCATGCCCTCTGCAAAGGCGATATTACCCGTTCTCTCCCCATTTCGCCCCCATGAGTTGTTGATGATCCAATATGGCTTGTTCCCGAACCTCAGAATGGAGAAGCCCTTGGAACCGTAACCCACCAATAGAACACCATGGTTGACCCATCTCTTACCGCAAATTAGTGGGCACGAGACTCCTCCAATGTATGTTTGCATGAATACCGCATTCAGCCCCACTGCACATAGAAGACACAGCATTAAGTCAATGAAACACAACCATTTACAGGCACAGAGTGGTTTTGATCAAACGCTGCAAATCTATCCATTAACCACGGTGAAATGCTTGGAAATGAAACATCGCGGAAGCTGCATTGTTCTAAGCATAAATTATAACATCGCATGCCTAGTATTGAGCAGAAAATCACGATTTAACAGAGAAGATCTTTATTAATACCTGCAAGAGGACCATGGTGGACAAGATGTGCAGCAATTTGTTTCTCGTCGACCGGGATTGTGGTGAAGTTGACCACTTTGACAGAAACGTTGCTGGAGTCGAACCTGCACTCCCCTTGTTTGCCTGTGTAAAGGTAATCTCTCTCTTCCATTAAGCCACCCGCCTCAATCAGATACTTATAAGCATTTGTCATGAGTCCTCCGCGACATCCACTGTCACAATCTGTCTTCTTCTTCTCGTCACACTGAAATGAAACATTGATGGCATTCCTGTTAATTGTTTCTACATACGAAATTCTGATGATGAATTCGGTAACAAGATTTGTGTTGCATACCACGTGATCGCAGTCTATGAGCTGCTGCTGTTCGCTAAGATTGAGTAGCTTCCCCGTTGCAATGAAGTTGGCACCCTCAATCGCTCCTGTGGCGCTGAACGCCCAGCATGATCCACATACTCCCTGTTTTGACAAGTAAACAACCACTGTCAAGCTCTAATACTAGCAAAGCTTAATCTCACCAAGGAAAACCACATCAAATAAAGGATGATCAACACCCGACTCTCATCAATTGAACCCATGCTCTAAAAATCTCAAGATGACCAAGTTAATTAAAGAACTTGTAACTAGATGGTGCTTAGACCAAACCTAAGTGGTCGTCCAGTAGTATGCGTTATGTATCTGCATTTGTTTAATTGTTTTAATTCCTGATCAGATCTATGCTTTAACATATCATAGGCCATGTAAAGAAAAGAAAACACGACAGAGACACTTGAAGTTATTGAATTATCCATGTTATAACAGATTCTAAAAAGCTACATTTGGTGCATGAAAGCGCATCCACTTTCGGACCACATAAGACCTAGGCGATCATGTTCTGGACGCCTACACTTCATGTTGGAGCACAAAAAATCAACAAGTAAACAATTTTCCTCTTTGCGCGTTGGCATCCGAATCATTTTTCACTTCTCCACAACTCACCTCCAAGGATCAAGTTTTTATGATCAAGCATCATATCGTAGTGAACTATTGGATGAACCTTGCAAGGGTATTGAACATAATGACACGTTTACATTTACAGGCTTACAGTTCGAATCAACGAACATTGACAGATTCATAATGTCCATATCTGTACGGATACGTTATCTGATACATGAATGGAGAAGTTACAGTTACAATAAACAACAATGCAGGCTGCTGGCATAACTGTTCAGCCTCAGGCAACAATGGCAACCTTGAAACAGTAGTCCCTTCAGTGTGGGTCTCTAAGCTGAAATCATTCCTCGACCCGAAATCGGATTCGGTACACTTAATCGTCGTAGATGACTTCTTCTTCGATCTAGTAGGGAAGATTTGTAACCTGAGGTTCAGTTCGGTACCCGAGTACTCTGCAGCCAGTTGATAGCTCTCCACAAGCTCGAGCTGACGGGCTATTATGTCAGAGCGTCTGGGAAGAAGTTCCACAGGCTCCATCCCTGGAATCACAATGTACTTGATCGCAAGTCGCACTTCCTATAGGAAATAACAAAGGTAGATTGAACAAAAGAGAGCAGGAACAAGCATAGGCAATTCCTCACTACAAAGCAGTTCAGCTACTTCGAGCATTCCTTGGATGACTTGGTGGTTTTCCTCTGAATCTTAGTGTCTAGTGGTGGACTTTTTACAGTGCAGTTTTTTTCCCATCTACGACAACACTGTAAGAAACGGATATACTGATAGCTTAAATGTGTAACGTTTATCTGGAGCATAGGCTTTGCGTACTTGTCATATACGAAGCATGCATCCAAATACTAATGATTCTGGATTCCTAAGTTATAAACCCCCCAGCAAAATGTGTGCAGAAGAAGGGTGACGAAATATGACAGATAATGGACGCCAATAGCAAAAGTTGAAATGCAGTACCTCAAGAGCATCAAGTTCTTCCAAGGAGCCTTTGTAAATTTGTAATCACACGGTGAATTGTCCTTGAAAGCCGTGAATCATCCTTAACCCAAGTAACAAGTATAAGAACATCAGTGTCTTCATAAGAATTAGAACATAATGAGTTGTATGAGATTTTATATTTGATCACGTTGTTGGAACAAAATATACATATCTTAGCCTGTCAAGATGCTTATAGAAAAGGTGACGAACTGTTGAATAGTGTCACAAAAGTCGTATAAAACCACTACAGGAGCATATCTAAGCTTGACATGTCATGTAAGCAAAGCTTACCTATACACAGGGGCAGGGAGTCATATGAAGACAAAGCCCAACTCAAATCCAAGCCCAAAACTCACACCCAAGCCCTAACCCTAATCCTAACCCACAACTCTGACGTTACCCGCAACTTCTTCCACAGATGAGCACGCCTCTCTCGTTCAAGTGAAACCATAATTTCCCAATTCGAACAGTAAAATTTCTCAATTAGGGTTTATCGAGATCTCTTGGACTTCAACTCATTTGCTCGCCACTGATTCTGCTTGTCGCCGAAATCATGTCCGCGAAGGATATAGAGAATCGAGTATTCGTCGGAGGTTTATCGGGAGATGTCACCGAGCGTGATCTCGAGGACGCGTTTCGTCGATTCGGCGAAGTCGTTGATTGTCAGGTACTATGATATCACTGATTAGACTCCCTATTTTGGATTCCTAATTATGATAATATCATATAGTAGCTCTGAGTTCCTTGTTTAGAGTCTTTTTTCCTAGTAGAAGATACGATGCTGTACAAGCTTAAATGCCTTTGAGGATATTGTTTTCGTATTCATGTCTGTTGAATTTTAGCGTTGAAGTATCTCGTTGGGTCATAGATGGTGAAAACATCAAGTTAGCTTCGTCGCGATGATATTTGTATCATGACCTTGAGGTTTGGTTTAAAAAATAATCGAAGCTAGAGTGCTGAAGTTTTGGAAGGCTGTTTTCACATGTTGAGAATACAATACCTCCATGAGGATTTGAGAGCTCAAAATGATTACATGTAAGATCTGGTTTACTTCACTGATTGTGAATTGGTTTTGAGTTGGAACCTAAAGGGCTATACCAATGTAGAGATTTTTGTTGTTTATATTTTATACTTGTAATACCATTCGCAACAGTTTCCTTATTCTTATCCATACAATATAATGTTACAGTGTCATTTTCTCTATATAGAAATCCAATTTTTTACTCAGTCACGCAGCAGATTCCTTATACAGCTTTGCATATTTTTAATTTATTGATTTTTCATAATATATTGAAATATTATTTATTATTAATCTTTTTTTATAATATTTAGAATATAATAATATTTTGTTAATTTTTAAAATAATATATTTTATTTTTTTACTAAAATAATTCAATCTTTTAAATATTTACATTTTTTCTAACAAAAATATTAATTTTGTATAATTTTAATGGCATAAATTATATAGGGAATAGAACTTTGGTTTCTCAAATATAGGAAAAAATATAGGATATATGGAATCATATAGGGATAGGGAATCTATTGTGTGACATATTTTTAATAGATTCCCTATATATCGGGATAGGGAATCATATAGGGGAAATATTGCAAGTGCTCTAAAGTAGTCACTTGTTTGGTCCTTTGCAAGTTTTCGATGCCAAAAGAAATCTCATATGTATTTTGTTGAAAGAAGGGCTTTTTCAACTGCATTCATGAACTACAATTAACAATGATTCATTCAAATTTGATGTTGTGTACCTTAAAGTAGTTCACCCAAAAAAAATAAAAATTGGCTAGTGAAAGATGATATGCATGATTTGGAAATTTTTATGTGGAGCCATATATATCCTGATGAACTTTTCACTATCGTGGAATGTTACTGGTGCTTCTGTTACCGAGTGATGAAAATATCGCATGATATTAAAATAAACGTATTCTAGGAGTAGTTCTGTTTCTTTTGTAATCTAATACTAGTAGTCCTGAAGAACTTTGTGTTGTTTAAATGCTTAGAAATTGATCCTCGATGACTAAGGGAAGGGACACTTTAGTCCTCATGCATCTCAAGGACCAAGACAGTCTTTATCTTGTGGTTGGTTGATGAAACATTAATTTTCCTCATGCATTACTTGTCAATGTTGGTTGATGAAGCATTAATTTTCCTCATGCATCTGTTTTTTGGCACACAATATCTTCTCTTATGATTTGATTTCAATGTTATTGACTTTCTTCTTGTTCTTTGTATCTTGGGGCTAGTAGTGTTGGTTATGGAAGTCGGCTAGGTTGCTGTTCAGTTGTTTAGCTAGTGGAGTGGACTGAACAGGTTGCTGAGAAATGATTATTCTCAACTGCTACCATTGATTCAGAGGATAAAAAGGATTTTGGTCAGTGAGATCTGGATGGGTTGAGATGTTCTGAAATTCCTGGTGCGTGTTTAATTAGATCATCAAACTTAGTGATCTGAATCTGATTCTAATAGCTCGTGGTGGCACTCAGGGCAATATATATGATAAAATGTTGTTAGGTATTGTGGCTCAGCTTTATTCAAGGTTGAGAGTGAGACAAGCTGATGCGCCTGGTATCATTCAAGAGTTGCTTTCTATGATCCAGGAATGTGCTTATCCCGAAATTTTTTATCCAGTAAAACTTTGCAGTTAAGCTAGACTGCAAGACTTCTTGGAGGACTTTTTGTCCTTGAAGACTCCTAGAGGTACCTTGAGGCTTTTTAGTGTAGACTTGACATGTTTCAGGACTCTACTTACTCATGTGAGTTAGGACCGCAGTTCAGAATCAGATGGATATATTTTTTCTTCTGTGCTGACTAGCCTAACCGTTTAAAAACAGTGCTCTCGGCTTGACCCTTTAGCATTATTAAGCATGTTAACAAGCTGGCTCCTTGGCACTTGATCCTAGACCAGTGAGCAAAATATGAGAATTCTTTGGTTGGTGGGTGATTGAGCATCTTTGGACTCATTGTTTCGTTCTTGCAGTGTGGTTGTGAATTTTAGTGATTCCACAGTCAGGGATTATTGTTTCAGGGCTGGATTCCCCTTTCTTTCTGTTCGTCTCTTCGAACTCTGGTCATCTGATCTGTTGGCAGTTTTAAATTCCGCACCGTGGATTTGCTGTGTTGAGACTGTTAAAAGTTCATAGAAGCCAACATTTGCTGGGTTTTTCCTTTTTTCAAAATCCTTTTTAAGTTATGGGATCAAATTCCTTATACCTCCCAAGTTGGCATCACCCTCTTCTGTATCTTTCAATTTGTTACTTCAGCCAGTCCCATTGCCCCGTTCTTTGTGCCATCTTAGGTCATTGCATTAGAAACAAGGTTGCATTCCTGCAGGGGTTGAAGTAGACTGTCAGTTCGGAGTCTCTGATGAGATACTGCCAGGCTCCGGTTTGCTTCATTATGTGGGCGGGTACTGTCTGCTGCATTTCTTGATAGCGCTGCATTGGCTACCGTTGCACTTTTGATCCATGCCTACGGAGAAGTTGTAGCATGCAGAATTGTCAGATATCAGTTGATCGTTTTGATTATTTTTTTGTATACGTCGTTCATATTGTCGGAGTTCTCCTCTTCAACATACGCTAATCTTCTGGGAGGTACTCTAGTTCTACAGACTTCCCAAACACCAGTGAAGCTGAATAAGCCTTATATATGATACCGATGACCCTAGCTTATATTTAGGTAGTATGCTGCTGCTGGATGCATGCAGTGAGTGAGGCAGTAATTTTCTGCAGGGGTCTGGAGAACCCTTTTCGAGGCCGATTAATGGTCAATGGCCGATGAGCTGTGAAATCTAACTGTCCGTAGAGTTGAATTTGAGATGGAATGATTGCTTGATTGGCCATCTGAATTTCATGGCAGTCATTGTGCACCCAGTTCTATTTAAATGGTGATGAAGAGTTGGTTTCTGTTTCAAAATAGGAGGAATTATCAGCTTTTGGTTATGGTCACAACCAGCATTTAATCATTTTTGCGACTCAAGTAATAATTCTACACGTGTTTGTGCCTTGTATGCATTCCTTAAGCATGATGTTTATGTAGATTATGGTGGAAAGGGACACTGGTAGGTCTCGTGGCTTTGGCTTCTTGACCTTTTCTAATCGCCGTGGGATGGAAGACGCAATTAGGGATGGAAGACGCAATTAGGGAGATGCATGGAAGAGAGTTCTTTGATCGGGTCATCTCTGTGAACAAGGCTGAACTTAAACCTGGAGATGACTCCAGGGATGATTACAGTGTTGGTTATCCTTCTGGTCCTCGTGGAGGCTACCGTGACAGTGAGAGGAAAGATCAGAGTGATGAATGCTTCAAATGTGGATGCCTGGGGCACTGGGCTCGTGATTGCCCATCTGCAGGTGGTGTGCAAGGACTTGATGCTCTGTACTCATCACGATCAAGGTATGAGGACAGTGGCAGCCGTGGGGGCCGTGGGGGCCGTGGAGGTCGTTTTAGAGACCGTGATCGTTTTCTGGAGGATCGATATAGCGGTGGACGGTATGGTGAGAGAGATAGGTTTGACAACATATACAAGTATGGATCTCGTGATCGGTTTGTGAGCGACAGGTACGAGTGATTCTTATGTTAAATTACTATTTTGCGGAAGGGTATACATGTCGTGTCTGTACATTTTCTAGTGGCATTACCTCCTGCTGACCTCATTCTTAGAACTGGTAGAGAGTTCAACTTCTGTTATTTAGTAACTTTACTAATCACTTGATCAATTTTTAACTCGGTGATTGTTTGGATGGTCTTTTTTTTCTATTTCCGTGCTGTTAATAATGATGGCTGCTGATTTGCAGGTATCCACCTGGCGGAGATAGCTATGGATCTGATAGGTACAGGGATTCGGATCGCTACCCGTTGAATGGCTATGAAAAAGAGAGAGGCTATGAGCAGGATGGAGGGCGACGAAGGGGCAGTGACAGGTATGCTGGTGGAGGACCTATTCGCGAGGTGGGGAGAGGATATTCCGATAGACCTGCCCCATATGACCCTCCAAGAGGGCGTTTTTCTTTGTATGACCGCTACTGAGATCTACTCAAACCACTGCCTTATAAACTTCCTGGTGCATTGTGGTAGTACTTGTGCTGTTGCATCGAGCTAATGCTGTCTGAACTTGTTGTTTGTTTACTGCTTTGGATGTGATTTTCGTTTCACAAAACTCAGCTTGTATCTCTCTGAGCCTTGAACTGGTCTGCTGGATTGCTTGACGGTGATATGTCTTGTCGAGGTCTTTGTGTATTCACTTTATGTGGTGAGCTGGTGGTCAGGCTTTTGGATTGATAACTAAGATGCCCACGGTCTTGATCTTTTTCATGTGACAAACGGTAATCAGGCAGGTTTGCTTCGTTTTGATCTGCTCAGAGAGAGCGCCAGATGTTATTGAGGAGTTTGCTGGCTCTGTGGCAAAATCTCGCAGCTTCAGGAGCTCAGATTCATGGCCGGTTAGCTAGGCGAAACTAGGATTAGGAATTTGCTTGTGTCTGCCATTTGCGAACGTCCGAAAGAGTGTGAAGGCGGGCCTCCTGTATATTCGCGCAGGGAAGAAAGCATCAGCGACATTTGCTGTTAGCAGCACCATCTGAATCAGCTACTGGAAGGTCTGGGAGTGTTTTGTTCTACTCGCTGAAAATAACTTGTTGCCATGAAATGAATCTACTCTGACGACATTGAATTGTTGGATTAGCATCCAATGACCAACACAGTATAAATCCTTCTGTTGTGTAATTTGACTGGCTTATCCTGTTTAGGAGTAATGCTCGTATCAATTCAACGATGAAATAAATATGTGATGGAAGACCAAAATAAATTCTGGAGCCTCAGGTGAGAAGAACAATGGAGGCGGTGGTTGGGGTTGTGGTTCCTCGGGTGGGAAGGATGATCAGGAAGGTGGTTGGCGAAAGGCGAAGGGTTGGCAGAATGATGGTGGGAGTTCTGGGAATGCATCTGATGCTGGAGGAAATGGTGATCAAGGCGGGGGCTGGGGCAAGTCGTCGGGCAAGAACTGGGGCAGTCCATCTGGAGGAGGACGAGGAGGAGGCGGGGCTGCTGGGCTTGATGAAGTTCTGTACTGATCTTCTATGTATTTGCTAAGTTTCAGTTTAACGTGGTGGTAGCCGTCTCTAGTGAAATACTCGTTGCTGGCTGACTTGGTGCTGATCATCGTAATGTTTGTTAGTGTAGAGCAGGAGAACTCGCTGGATCATATAGAATGTACTTATTTGCCTGAAGACCGTTAATTAAAGCCCGATCAAGGTTTTGTTGCTTAATAACTGATCGACTAGAACTTTTATTCGCCGTGATCTGGTTTCGCCTGGAGTGATCTTTACTTCAGTTAATGATACTATGCTTGGTATCATAGGTGCCCAGCGTCATCTCTTATGTTGTTTCTTGGCATCCGACATTCCAAATGCATCATAACTGATTTGTTGATTCAACCAGGAGCCTCATACCCTGCAATCCTATTACCCAGTTTGATTTGTTTCATATACGTTTCAGATGAGAGTAGCCTCTGCTAGAGCCACTGTGTGGAAACGATCAATCACAAATACGGGAAAACAGCATAAGAAATCCTACAACACAAAGCTCACTTTCAATTAGATTAGCATTTGCTTGGAATTCCATGATCCATTACAAATACACTGACCCATAACTCCAATGCAAGGGGCCATGTTTTGGCTGTTAGATTCTCTCTGTTTTTTTTTCAGGCAATGCTCCCACTCTATATAATTGAGAGGAGTCAAAGCTTTTTGAGGGGTTTGACAACTACGACTCCTACTACTTTATGCTAGTAGGGACTTGATTCGACTGAGTCTTTCACTTTTTTCCTGAAATTTTCGTCTTACAATGATAAGAATGGTGGTTTGCTACAATAGAGCACCGTGATTGGTGGATGTGTAACAAGCTAACAAGATCAAAAGGGACCAGCAGATGGCGGTTGCGAATGATATGGATGATGCCCGTGATGGTGCAGGCGATGATGTGCTGCCGCCGCCAAATATCATACCAAATATGTCGCTGCCTCCACTGCTGCTGCTGCTGCTGCTCCTCGTGCTACTGCTGGTGGTGCCACCGCCGTGGCCTCCTTCGCTTAGACTTCCCCTGCATCCATACACTAGAGTTAGTCACTGAAATAGTTCCAGACAACGAACACACAGGACATAAAGCGAAAGGCGAAGAAATAAAATCCTGTGGTGTATCAATTGTTAAGTAAGTTCAGGTGCTCTACGAATCCGAGGATTTGCTTTATCCACGATCAAAGAGTTCATTACTTTTCCTGCATGTTATGTGCACGTGAAGTGCTAGCAAGTCGGATCATTTTTTTTTCAATAAAGGCACCGAATAGCAGAGGAGAGTAATGATCAGTCCCCGCCGATGGGCAAATTGGCACTTTTCATAACCAAGCAAAGCAACACAAATAGGAAAGAGACTTGGCCTGCATGTGGCATGTGCTTTATAAAAACATATGGGTCCTTTGGCAAGGTTGGTAGTATTCATAGGTTCAAGCCACGCTCATAACTTGAATGAAAGAATGTGACCGAAAACCACTAGATCTAATCTAAGTCTATCGCATTGCTCGGTCGAATGCTGACTCGGATTTTCAAGCTAGAAAATGAACCATGGAATCATGGCATTCGGTTCAATGAGCATCACAAACCATAGCAACGTGCCTAGAGGCTAGAGTATGATTGGATTGCTCGATGCACACCTCTAGAATAAGGGAGGAACTGCGATTTCTTCAAGTTCTACACATAATCAGCCCTATAACCGTGTTTATGTTTCGGATTCGATGTTTTGGCATGAAGGCGTCCTTGCAATGTGGTTGAAACGCCTAATGATATGAATTGAGATCGATGTAACTTGTTTACCTGGGGTCACCAAAGACGCCGGCATTCATAGTGACCTGCTCAATAAGC
The DNA here is from genome assembly GCA_001925005.1 of Drosera capensis. Taxonomy (NCBI): domain Eukaryota; kingdom Viridiplantae; phylum Streptophyta; class Magnoliopsida; order Caryophyllales; family Droseraceae; genus Drosera; species Drosera capensis. Next base: position 23,343 of record LIEC01010201.1, on the reverse strand, counting down.
CCAACAGACTTTGGCTCTACGCTGGTCGCCTTGGCGTACTGAACTCCTAGACCATCCCCTGATGGCACAAAGAAAGCACCGTTTACCATTATGTCCCCTTCCGTCCTCCAGTTCCAGTCTGTCCAGTCTTTCTCGTCTGTCTCGACCCGTTTTGTCACCTGCAATAAAACCATGCACCGGTATGTTACCATCGGTTTTTTTTTCCCCCATAAATTGATTGTATTCCCAACTCAACTAGTCATAGCAAAATTTGAAATTCACCAGCCTAGGATGCCAACACAGGATACAGACATTATTGGATCCTATTCGTCGACTCAGTTTTCTCGCTAAAGCAATCCTAAAAGTGGTTAGCTTGAATTTGAAAGCTTTGAGAATTCTCCACAGGGCAGAGAAGAGAGAAGGAGAGGAAAGAACTAGTTCAAGAAAAGCATCATCACTCTCCTTTTTGGATTCCCACATTGCCCGCTCTTTAGTTTATTCTACCTTGTCATAGCAAGAATCAGGACCTGATCGAGCTAAGGGTAAAGATAAGGGTTTACGGCCTAGCTCTGCCGGATTGGGTTGGGAACCCAAAAGAAAAAAGACAAGCAGCCGCATGAGTTCAATGACGAAGTTCCGCGCCAAGATACACAGCTCGAATATATTCACAGGGATGGGTAGGGGAGAATAAAGCAATTATTCCGTAGCCTCAATTTGCATATCATACATCAGGAAACAGTTCCGTTATCCGTGAATGTATTATATTTATCAAAAGGATTATCCGTTGCCATGATGATTATGAAAAGCATAAACATAAAGCGAGTGATCATTGCCAACATGAAAAACAAAGCATTTTGGTCACCATCCAATTCTACAAGCATTCAAGCGAATTGTTTCTGGTTAGCATCGAGTGTGCAAATGATCACAGAATCTCTGTCACAAAGATGATTCGACTTTTTTTCAAATGGAATCATGTACTGGAAATGAAAAAAATTCTTGATCCAAAAAATCAGCAACGCCAAGGAAGGAAAACTCTTTACCTCCTTTGCATTGATGTCTGCCGGAGCAGTGTATCGATTCCCCTGACTATTGATCGTCGGATTGGCACTGCCACCAATCGCATACATTTCCCAAGACGTGAAATCGTTGTTCACGACATGTATATACCCTCTCCTGCACCTCGGCATCCTTTGCACCAACTTCTCCCCAAACCGATTGAACGCTACAGTCACCTTCACCAATCCAATTTCTCAAGTCAGCAACACCACACAAAGGTTAACTCGCTGTCTTGACATGACAATTTATATCATAAAAGAAACAATTAGCATCTCACCACTGCCGATCAGACGAAACTCAAGCATCATCTTCAGTCAGTCATTTCTAATTAGCAGATGACTATACTAATATATATCGAGTAACTTGAGCTAAAGATTTTCACCTGCATTCCAGCATCCAAGATATACCCATCACTGTGGCCAAGCAGCATCACATCATCATGATGAGAAAAGTAGCTATTCGAGATAGTAATCCCTGTCGATCCCATGGTGGCATCAATGAGTCCATCACTACAGTACGACAACGAGCAGTGATCAACCCAGATGTTCCTGCTGCCAAATATAGAGATACCATCTCCGTCGGATTTTGTTCGAAAGCCAACATGTGTAGGACTCGATCGAACGTTCGTATTGCCAGCAGGGTAACAGTTGTGAACATGAATGTTGTGGATTATAACATTAGATACATATTGCAATGTTATGCACCCGCCACCAGTTATGTGCACATTCGCTCCCCGGCCATCGATCGTCTTATAACTATTCACTATAAGCTCATACCTGAAATCACCATACCAAATAAATCACCACTTGGTGTGACCACCTAGACCAGGTAGACCTATATGATCCTCCTTTTCACATTTGTGACATTATGTAGTATATCGAGAAAACAACTCTACCAAAAATCATTATCATCACCTGAGCTTGATCATCATGTTGGAAGAGAACACAATCCAAAGAGGCTCCTCTTGGATGACACCATACCGCAATGTTCCCGGCTTCGCATCCACGGGATCCGAATCCGAGGAGTCAGTGACGACATAGATTTGTCCTCCTTTCCCACCCATGGCGCCTCGCCCGAACCCGATTCCACAGTCGGCTAACCGCTGCCGGTTCGAGTTCCAATTCGGGTCGCACCGCCAACAATCATCGATTGGATTCCCCGTCAGACACGCCGAATCCTTCTCCTCCACGATGCTGCCCAGCATTTGCCTTCTGAATACAGAATCATTCACCCTCCTGCAACAAAAGGGCAAAAAAAGGAACTTCCCAATTAGGGTTTTGGCCACAGATTTCACTTGCCCACATGATTAAAACACCAAAATGAGTGGAATCCACTTCTGGGTTTTGGGTTTTGGGTGCAATAATAGAGACCCAAGTGATGAAAAATGGAGGAGAGGTCAGGAAGTACCTGTGGAGTTCTTGGACTACAGATTCAGGGTCAGGGTGCTGATGTGGGAGAGTGAGATTGAAGCAAACAACACTAGTAAATGAAGCTATGAAAAATGAGATGAAGAAGAAGATGATAATGGGAAAATGAAGCATCCTTGGAGGATCAACAATGGTGGAAGTTTTGAGATATTTTTGTGTTTATGTTGTTGTTGAATCGTGCAAATGGGTAAAGCTGTAAATTTGGGGGGCAAAATGTCAAGTTGGGTTAGCAGTGAATGACTGAAATAGACACCATTGAAAGTGTGAGAGAAACTGAGGAGAGTGAAGACCGCCATTGTTTTTTAACTTTTATTTTTTCTTATATAACTTAAATAATAAATCGTTTTTTTAGAAAATGAATTTATTATTTTTAAAAAAAGTATTTTTTGAAAATATGATTTTTTATCAATAAAAATAACAAATAACTTAAAATTAGTTTTATTGAGGAGAAATTATAAAATCGTTTTTTAAAAAAGTGATTTTTTTTTTTTTACACTGATGACAAAACTTGGGACGTCAAATAAATGCTCCCGGTAAAGACCCCTCACTGTGCTTCTCCTCGTATCATCTACTCTGTGTTGAATTATACAGAATTTGTTGAGTTTATGTCACCTTCACAGGTTCTGGGATTGTGAGTGTGGTTTGGGACAAGAAAATGTGCGGATAGTAACGAGGAAAGGGGAAGATCATCCAAGTCGAAGAAAGGTGAATGAATGGTTTTGGCTTTGACATTGGGGTTTTGGCAAAATGTTCATAGCTTTTAGCTCGAAGCTGATGCATAATTATGAGATTAGATAAGCATTGTATGTGTTACAAGCACTTAGACAACACGTTATTGTGAAAGGTTTCTATGCAGTATCTGGTGTCATAAGAATGGTTATAGCACGACATATTTGCTGATAACTCTAGCAGTGAAGAGGGAAAGATGTTAGGGTAGTTTCTTCTGATCCAGCATGGTTAGGCCATGCTGCTACGGCCCATTGTCACCTGATTGAGTGTAGTCTTTTCCGAATAATGTTGGGCCTTGATTGCAACTTGCACGCTGCTGCATGTGTTTGTTGTAAACTCATGTCACAAATGCATCTTTAGATTCGTTCTTTCAAATGCATCTCACGCGCCACGCCAGACATGATGGTCATCCCGATAATAGTGCAATTGATTTCAGTATCATGAATTATTTACTGTAGAAACGATCTTTTTTATTATTTTCTTTGTTCAAATTTAATTACAACACATACACTTTTTATTATCATGTATTATTTAAATTTCGTTTTTATATCAAATCATCGTCCCGAAAAATATATTAGGTTAAAATACATAACTTATACAATTATTGATATTTTATAATAAATTTACAAAAAAATTACGTTTAATCATCATTATATATAAATATCAAATTTTACATTCATACGTATGTCATATCAAACAATTAAACTTAAATGTGGATAGAGAGAATACTACCTAGTTTAATAGTCTGTTAGCTTGTCTCACACTTCGAATCCATATATCAACCATGTTAAGTACTTTACGATGGCGGTCAATATGACCGTTTGTCACATTGAACTCGTGTTTTCTTTTCGTCGTTGGTTCACAATAATGGATTTAGTTAACAGGTCAGTGTCATCAAGCCTACTCCATAAATTTATACCCAACTGTGAAGAGTGGACCAACGCAATGGATCATTGGCTCATTGCATGATGAGGCCCTTTCCTAATCCTGTAGTTCCTACTACAATTCCTGACATGTATCGTCACTGACAAATAGAACAGCAGAAAAATTGTATAATCATGTTGCCAGGATGAACATGAATAATGCCGAGAAAATGACACAGATCTTGCTTGATGAAGGAGGAGGACATGCCCTGCTTCCAAATATCATCCCATAGTAGCCATAAGACCCCGTCGAATCACCGTTCCCGCTGCCTTGGCCACTAGAAGTGCCGCCCTCGCCACCACTGGAACTTGCAGTTTGCGTGGGGTTCATAATGCCCGCGCCACCATCTCTGTATATTATGGATGTTTGTTAGTGATGATGAGAAACAACATTCCGGGAGAAAAACTTGAAAGGGACCGATTGATCACAATGCAGGTGATTTTGCAGGCGATGAGCAACATATAAGATAACAATAAACCTGATCGTGAAACCCAATTCTCCTTTTAAATAGTTTTCCTCATAGTTTCGCCTGCTACTCTTTAAACTACATTATCAAAGTGACATGATTTTCTTATAGCGTGGCTCTGCCCACTTGAATAGTAGTATAATAATGAGAGTATCTAGTAATTGTAGTCAAACCAAGAGCATGTAAACATAGGAAGATCAAATACATATATTCACCCGTGACAAACAAAAAGCAAGTGCGAGTATCAAGACACCACACAGAATATCTACCTAGCCGGGGAAGGTATAACTTCTCTGAGTTAAAGATACATAAACGACTAAACAATTGGAGAAAAAGAAATAAGTACTCCACACTTGATGACCTTGACGGAGTAATTTGATTATATTGGCAATAAGCTCGACCGAGCAACGATCCAAAGAATGAGGACAAAGAATCAAATGAACTGACCCGTTTGGAATCATAGCACCAGCGTTCATGGTTAGCTGATCAATGTAGGACGCTGACTCTGGCGACAAGCTCGATGCCATGGCATACACCGCCGAATTCAAGCCATCCCCTGACGGCACAAAGAACGCTCCGTTCAGCAACTGATCGCCTTCCGTCCTCCAATTCCAAGTCTGCCACTCTGTGCTCCCCGCATCCATCCTCATCGTTACCTACAATACAACCAATACCAAAATCAAACAACAGCAACAACAATAACCTGAAATTACTATCATATATAATGTCTTAGCCACATTTACGGATTGTTCTTAAAAGGAAATCCTGAAGGATTTCTCGGATGGCCTTTTAAGTCAGTTTTCGTTGACGGGTTCACCATCGCAAAGTAGTTTGGTCACTCAGCGGATTTTGTTCCCGTGACGTCTTCCCACGTTGGAGAAGTTAGGTTGAGTCGCTTACCATGATCCCCTACATTTACAGATTGTTTATCTCTGTTGCAGACAACAGAAACATTATAAATCAAACTATTCGCAAAATCTCTTTGGGTATTTCCACAAACATCATAAAGGCACAAAAAAACGACCCAAGAATCAATCGATCCAAACCCTAACCTCTTTCGCATCCTCATTCCCCGGAGCAGTGAACCGATTCCCCTGACTATTAATCGTCGGACTAGCGCTACCACCAATAGCATACTCGCGCCACCCGGTATAATCATTATTAACCACATGAAAGTACCCGAATCGGCACCGGGGCATTCTTTGGTTGAGGTTCGGGCCGAACCGGTTGAACGCCACGGTGACCTGCATTCCCTTGTCAGCCGTGTAGGCATCACTGTGGCCAAGCAGCATTACCTTGTCGTGGTTGAAGAAATGGTTGTTGGATATTGTTATTTCTGTCGACCCCACCGTGCAGTCGATGAGCCCGTCGGCGCAGTCGGAGATCGTGCAGTGGTCTATCCAGACGGCGGTGGCAGAGAATACGTGGAGACCGTCACCGTCTGAGTTGGCGGGGACGCAGTGGTGGATGTTTATGTTGTGGATTATAACGTTGGTTACCTGTGTGTTCACAACCCACATTGGATATTCAAAAAAACAGGCCGAAACAAGAATAATTCAGGTAATCTCGTCGCAGTAGATGTAGGTACATATTTGGTTCAAAGGCGTCAATTATCGATTAGTTTCAGGGGCGAACATATAATGACCTGTTGTATCGAGACGCATCCTCCTCCGGTTATCTGCACATTGACGCCGCGGCCGTCGATGGTCTTATAGGATGTGACCATGAGAGGTGACTTAAGAGTGATCAACATGTTAGCCGAGAAAATGATCCAAAGCGAACCGATACGGGTCACTGCGTCACGGAGTGTTCCGGGTTTGGGGTTGTTGGGGTCCGAGTCATCTGATGAGTCAGTGACTACATATATGGGCCCGCCTTTGCCTCCGAGAGCATTGCGGCCGAACCCAATGGCACAGTCCGCTAGACGTTGCCGGTTCGTGGTGGCCCAGTTGGGATCGCACCGCCAGCAGTCGTCAATGGGGTTGCCGGTGGCGCATGATGAGCTGAGTTGGTCCCTTGCCAGCCATCTTGATAACGAAGCATCAACTCTCCTGAAAGAAAGAACAGTTTCATGTGTTAAGCATTACAGGAAATCAGGTCGTCATTTACTTTCTTACCCGTGGAGGTCATGAACAACTTCTTCGCGGTGAGGGTCCACTTGGTGTGGCAAAGTGAGATTGAAATTGGCATTGGTTTGATGAGGATTATGAAGAGAGGTTAGTGTGATTTGAAGGGATAGGAGAATGCAAATGGTTTTGTTGCCGGTATTGAGAGGAAGCATTTTTGTTCCTTTAAATGGCAGATTTGAGAACAGTAGGACTTAAAAGTCTCAAACACGTGTGGGGTGTGTTTGTGTCAGTGATGCTTTTGTGCAATGAACTTCGCAGGTTTGGAAGTTAAAAGTGATGGGGGTTGATATAGGAGTGGTTGTTATTAGGATATCATGCATCATCGATTCATTGCTATATTTCTTATCCCTTCCCCTATCCATGTTCTCTTTTGAAAAACAATTAGTTTATCATAGAATCAATTCTATTTAAAAATTATTATACAAATGAAAACTTCTAAAATGTACGTTCTCAAAAGGTAGTTAATATTAGGTTTTCAAATTTGTTTGTGTTTTCTTTGTTTTTTTATAAGATATTCCTTCGGTCGTATAATTTTTATAATATTTTATTTTTATATTATTCAATACGTATTTTGAAAAAATTTCATTATTTATTTTAACAACGTAAAAAAATTACGTCATTGGTTCGGGATTGAAATACAAAACTTAAAATATCATTAGTGTTTCAATGATGTTTGATCATCATATAATGTAAATTAAAAATTTACATCAATACGTGAAAGTCAAACTGTTATAATAATTATTAAACAACAAAAATAATATAAAAAATCAATCCTTGAGTGACATATCTTGTTCTTATTGAACCCCATCTATAGGAAAGCATATGGATTGATGTTGTCGTATCTTAATTTATCTTTGGATTGGAAACCTGATTTATAGATGAAACCTTTTTCCGGGGAGGTTTGGGGATAAGGTCGTTTGATTTGGGAGGAAAGTGAGATGGGAGACATGTAGATGGAGACAGTATCCATGATTTTAGGGTAGAGAAAGGCAATGACAAGAAACAACAACTACACTGTTGTCTTTGCGAGTTTTGTTCACACCATGAACCCGAAATCACGAAATTTAAACCAATCAAAAAGGAAGAAAAGAGATCAGGCGCCGCCTACTTGAACAAGGCTTTATTCGATCGGTTGCTCATGACTCAAGGAAAGTTGCACAACACAAGAATATGTTTTCTTCATCCTGCATTTCATTCATCTTCATTAATCGATTTGATTCGTATTGATTAGCAAATGTTATTTCTGATGAATTTATCATTTGAGTCAGAGAAGCTCTCATCTCGATCATTATATCTTAGTTATTGTGAACCTAAACTCACATGTTGTATAATGCACATCTTTTTTCCCCAATATGAAATCGTTTATTAAGAATAGAGTAACTTTATCTGTTGGATTAATGGACTCATATTATATATACATGAATAATTTAACTATATAGATTAATTATATTTTATGTGATATCTTACGGTTTGGCACAAATATTAGTGATCATACGAATATTAATATTAAGTGGACTAATATGTCGTCTTATAAAATATATGACCCAATTATGTAGAGATCCACGGACTTTATCCTAATTAATGATAGACTGATTAGTGTTAAGAACCATTATATATATAAAGGTTATGGTCCCTAGTTGAACATGCGTTATATCTTTCTGACCTCCCATCGCAAGAGAGGGAAACCCTAACGCGTGTATCAACTGTAAGATACTCTAACCCCAAACGATCTTCAATCCGGATTGAAGGCTTGTTCTTATAAATTCATTTACGCTTTCGTTTAAAAATTACAGTTTTATGAGATTTATTCCAACCTACAATATCATCTTTATCTATCGATACTTGTCCAAGGTTATGGAGATTCTTTCCTTCAAAAGTCGGTTACAAATATACTTTCTTATTCATGCATATCTTTACAACGTGTTTGCGTGCTCTTGTTCCTAGGTGAAAATGCTACCACTACAAAAATCCTAGAAAGACTAACACCTTCACTTTGAATTTTAGTCCCGAATGGAGCCTCCCTCTGCATTTCTTGAAAAGTTAAGAAAGGTGGAATCCATGTGAGCAAGCAGAGATTACGACGCCAAAGTTCTTAACTTAGCATACCAAGGAAACCCCACTTTTGACATCAGACCATGTCGTCCCTCACTTGCCTTTCTCTTTTTCGTCCTTCGGAACTCTTTTTTTAGCTAGATGCCTTAATTTCACAGAAAAGAAGTCTATGGTGCTCGAGATGGAAATATAACGACTCCTGTGATATTAGTACTATGAAAATCCCATTGGCTTAGACTAAGCAACAAAAAAAAAAAAAAAAAAAAAAAAAAAAATTTCTGTGTATCTAAGTGAGTTCGAAGTATTGTCGATTGTGGTTTGACTCATGAGCATATGGTCGTGCTCATCAATTGTTGAAGACCTCTATTCTAAAATACAATGTTAATACATCATTTTTATACTCTGGTCGCTATGTAACACTTAATTTGGATAGTTCACCTTCTTTATGGATTAGCTTCTATAGTTCTTTATGACAAAATCGAACATAATGTTTTATTTCTTCTTATCCAAATTTTTTACAATGATATATAATTTGAACTGTGATTTAATACGTTCAAATATCATTTTTCATAAAGTTATTAAAATATATTGATGATAAATTGAATTATGAAATTTAAGATTAAACAAATTTAAACTTTTTTAATAATATTAAAAATAAATAAAAACATTTTAAAATATGTATTGTTGTGAGAATTATGTGACCCGTCGAGCAAATTTTGGGACGAGCCCCAACGAGGGAAGTTTGACCGAGGAATTTCCCTCGCATTTCCATGTAGCTCGCCATCATCTCCTCCGCAGCTCACACAAAAACAACGCAGAGCAGAGATTTGGGGGTGAGAAATCCCAATCGCAATCGCAGAGACGATTCGCTTCTGCTTCGACGATGGAGGACATCTTCGTCTTCGATTCCACCACCGACGACGCCGCCGCCGCCGCTCCACCACCACCAGGTACTCTCTCGCTTCGCCGATCCGATTCTGATCAGATCTAGCGTAATCTTTCGTGATACGATCTCACGATGTTCGATTTGTTGTCGGTTTTCGGGTATAGACTTGTGAAATTAGGGTTTTAAGGTTAGGGTTTTGATGCTGCATGATCGTGATTTTTGATCGGGGAATGGATTGGATCTGATTTAGGGAAGCGGAAGGGAGATGCGGCAAGGAGTGGTGCGAGGAGGAGGGGGGCGCTCGAGGATATCAGCAATGCGCAGGTGAAACCTAGGCAGTTGAATCGTGGTGAGAAGGAGAAGCCGGGGTTGGCTATCTTTGCGAGTGAACAGAATCAAATCGAGCTGCTTCTCAAGGTTGGCTGTTTCTCTTTGCTTTATGTTATAGTTGGATTGCCAATGTTGTGGTTTTGTTGATTTGGTTGTGACGTTGTTGTTCAGGAGAAGGTGGTGTTGAAGAAGGAGATTGCAGATCGAGAGTATCCTTCTCTACCAGTTTTGTAGTGCATAACTTCGAGTTGATTGATGTTGTAGTTGCATTTCTTGCTCTAGGGGTTGTCTGAACTGTTCGAAACTTCAAATGTAAAACGTGCTAAATGTAGATGATGGTAGGGTATGAGAGTGTAGCTCTGATTAACACATTGGCAAGTGACGAAGTTAGGCCAGATTGGTGGATATATGTTCAGTTAGAAATAACCAAACAGGACACTGGTGTCATGAGTGCGTTGAGCTAGTTGCATTGGTGCTTTGCTCGACGCAGGATAGCTTTTCAGCTTAAATGCATTTAGGGAATGGCATTGAGTGTGCAACTCTTATTTTCTGATTTTGCTCTACTTAAAATCACTTTAAAAAGATCCCTTCAGTTTCAGTCTTCAACGACTATGATGTACAATCGATTGTTTCTGGTAATTTTTCCCTGACTTTGGATCAAAGTAAGATTGTCGAGTTGAGTATGATCGAATTGCACAGGTTACGGATGGAATTGCAGCAGTTGCGACTACAGAATTTGCTTTTTGCTCAGGACAAATCCCAGATGTCAGCGGTTTGTCGCCTTGTCCTTCCCTATATCTCTGGACCAGTTATTCTGCCTCTCGCATGGTTCTTGTGAGTAATAATCAGACTTCGCTGATGTTCATGTTGATCATGGTGCTTTTCTTTCATGCAGGAACTTAGAGCAGGTAATGATAAGGTATGCCACGATAAAAGAACTGTCGGTTTCTCGAAGTGCATCTTCTTTACTTCTGATGACATCTGATTGGCCAGCATTGAGTTGATTTGCTTATTCGTCTTCAGCTAAAGGTTCTTGAACACGAGCTTCAATGTGTGAGAAATGTGCTATTAACTAGAAAACTGGAATTTCAGGTGTGAATGTCATTTGTAAATTCCTAATGTCATGTGGGATCTTTCAAAGTGTCAATTCATTGTTTTGAGGACCTACTTGTGACTAATAACCCGCATTGTCATTATAGGAGATAGCGAAGGCAAGAAGACTGCATCAACAGGCTTCTGCTAGGGTATTCTTACATTCTGCTTGATTTTTCTGTTTTTACAAGGATCTCTTTGTTTTCACAAATATGGTTTGCTTCAAATCCTTCTGCGCTTCCATTTGATGGAAGCAACTGAATACCAGGAGACAGGGGAATCATTACAAGTTGATAAGGATGATGATAATAAACCTTGCAGCCCCAAGGAGATAGACCAGTCTAAAGGTATTTTCTTAACCATCCCCAGATTTCACAATGAGGTGATTTTTTCCCCTTCTATTGTTGAATTCGGTTTCAATGGTTTACATGCAGTTGCAGAAACATCCACTGTCAAACATGTCCAGACCAAGGAAAAGAATGGAAACCGAAGGTTCATTCACTATTGTTCCATAATCCTGAACTATACTTTTCCAAGTCTTAAGAAGAGTCGGCTATTGACTACTTGTTTTTGCATTTTAACAGAAGGCAGTCTAGCAGGTTTAAAATGGAAGAACTGGAATCTACAAAGGATGTAGTTAAAGCTACTGAAGTGCACAAGCCTGTGGACAGAAGGTTCGTTTTACTCCGAAATGCAGAAACTGATGAGGAGCCTAGAGTTTGTTATATCTTGCTCCTCGGTTGTCAGTATAACTTTTTCTGGTTAGGCGAATCTCGTAGTTGTTGCATCTCCTTTGCTTTGATGCAAAATTCTTTAAAAAAGCATACCATTATTTCATGGCTTATCTTTGACAGGATTCGTAGTCATTCATGTTTTTTTTCTTTTCCGTGCTTGTACAGGCTTAGCCTTAGAAGGCAATCTTTATGCTTGAAAACTGAACGAGTGGAATCCAATAAGGGCAAACTTGATATGGATGATTATGTGCTTCCAGAATGCCCTGTACAGATTGATGCTGAATTTCCTGTGGGCCCTGAACCGAATGATGGGAAGCATGATGATATCTTGATCACTTCAGCATCAACAGTTCCTGAGACAGATATAGTCGAAGCAAATATCAATGCGTGTATTTCTGCTTCAGGATGGACTGACTTAATTGGAAGGCCCACTCGTAAAGCTGCACAGAATGTTCAGTCCTACAAGGAAACTCGTATCAACAGTAAAATGCGGCGTCCAGATTGATGTACAGGTTACAAATCTGATCTGAAGAGAACGAGGTAAGAACTCAAGTTCCATTATGCAGCTGAAATTCTGAACACTTGTGGAGTTCTGATCTTGCCCTGATTCTTACCACTCACAAAGGCAATTTGTAGTAAAACAGAAGGTTTTTCGTTGTCAAAATACTAGTATATCGGAAGTTTTTTCTCTTCCATATAAAGTTGCAGTAACTATCTGGCTATTGAAATGCAATACAGTCAACATCTTACTATTTGTCTAATGGAAATATGACGATGGCTTTCTGCATCTGGCCATTAACATCGGAACCTAAAGCCAGAAGAAAGATAATGATCGAAATTGTTCAGTGAAACGATTCATAATCTTGAGCCACGCTCTTTGGAGGAGATCCGTCATCCGTGATAGGGTTCTGTGAAAACATCTGTCGCGTGAATTCATATAACCAAGCGAACAGTTTGAACGGATCGCTTTGTTTGTATTGGAGATCAACTGTAGCAACTAATGAAGGTGAACGGGGCGAAATCATGGTCTAAAGAAAAGAGACATCAAGTGCATCGTCAGCTTTAAAAATAGGTGCCCAACTACCTCAGATTCCCTCCTAACCGTAATACTTGACCAAAGCATCATCTTTACAGTCGCTTTTGAGTTGCAGCCTTGAATCATGGTGTTGTTGAAAGCACTTCTGGACTGAGGAATTCATTGTTACATTACTGGGCATTATATTATCGAAATTCGAGTTAACTAATGTAAGAAGTTGTTTGATCCAACAATGATAAAACACGTATATACGAGAGCATTCCATAAGAGGTTCCAAATTTTTTTCATCCAAAACTTGAACCGGCTGAGTTCCGTTTCTGCCGTCATATAAGTTGGAACGCCAGCTATACCTGAGAAAAGATATTCTTACATTAGTATAACCATCATATTAAACCCCGATCGTTGATGTGGAAACAATCAACAGTTACAACTCCATTATAGATCCCAGCTAAATAATACTCCATCCGTCTCAATATATATGTAACATTTTTTTATTGGGTTGTCTTGATTTTTTTGTAATTTTTTTCAATTTTGGTAGCCTTTCCATATAAAAAAATACAAGCACTAGCATCATGTGTTATAATATATTTATTATTTTATTTAATAATTGATACAGTGAACTTCACTATTATTACAAAGATATTTTTTCTTCACCAAAATCCACAAAAATTTAACACACGTATAAATCCTATATTTAATCAAATGATTATATGTAGATTGGACGGAGGGAGTAGTTGTTGATTGTTTTGCACCAAAATTGATCTTCGATGTAACAAGTTACATTAGGGTAGAAATAGTTCACCTTTATTTGGAAAAGAAAAGGAAGTTAATTTGTTGAATGAGCATCATTTCATGTGGTAGCAGCTTGTGTATGAAGGAAATGTGAATCAACATTTTGGTTAACAGATGTGATAGCATGTACTATTAACTTAGCATGTGTACTAATTATGTTCCTATATGTAAAAGATCGCACGTATATAAAGCAGTTAGGCACTAATCACCACGGGTAATCGTTGCTCTATAGCAGAAACTTTTTGTTTACTTTATCTCTTTTTATTACTCCTAATATCTTGCTTAGCTTTACAGGGAAATACCAGTGGTGGTCATAAACATTTCATTCATTGAATTCTACCGAATTCAACAAATACAAACAATTGTTTATCGCTAGCATTACTCTTATAAAATAATCTCACGCCTTCCCTGCTTATGATAGACATAAACGTCCTCGATTTTGTACGGCTACCCACCTCTGCCCTTTTGTCTCCTTTAACTTTGTAGACTACTCTTTGGTCACAATAGGCATGCACACCTGTATCTTCGTACTTTGTACAATATTTTCTTTTGTCACATGAATCTTAGAAAGCAAAAGTCTAAAGTTCACCAACAAAAAAAAAGGCGAACAGTGTCACTCATCTGCTACATTCTTTATAAGAAGTGCTGCAGCCAAATCCCATACCATTCAAAAACCCACCTCACAAATGGAAAGGGGAACTTAATCCATCGCCTTTTCCATTGTTTGCTGCCGGTTCGACTACGGTCTCCCTCAGATGGAGCAATGTGGTTCGTTCGGCTGGTTTTACTACAATGAAGACGAGGTAAGACTATCAAGAGAGACATCCTTACAACACTGCCTTTATTTTTCCTTAAAAATGATAATAAAATTCTCGGAGGTTTCTTGAAAAAGACTTTTTTTTTTTTTGTTTGTTAGAGTGATGAGTTAGTTAACCTCACGATTTGAATGTTGGGGGCTACAGGGATTCGGCGACCTGAAACAGCTTCTACTGCAATCAAGGTTGGAGCTGGATGCCACAATTCTATCAGCTCAAGAAGAGATCTCGAGGAAGGAGGAGGAACTCATTCACCTCAGAGAGCTCTTGTTCATCACCACGAAAGAGCGAGATGTAGCGAATGCCAAATGCGAGAAACTCACGCTTGAAAACTTCTCCCTCCAGCAAGACCTACAGAATCACCAGCAGAACCAGCAGCAGCTGCTACTACTACTACAACAGAAGCAGCACAAGGCGGCTTCCATCACCCGGGGGATGAGCGCCGAGGATAAATGCAAAGCTGGAGATACAAACACCAGCTTTTCCTGTTCAGACACCACCGAAGAAAGCATAGTATCATCATCCCCGGGCAAAACGGAGGTGATTCATCCCCAGAACATTGGCGCATCTCCTTCCTACCTTCCGTCGCATATAACCCTGAATTTAGTTAACAAAAGGCCGTTGCCTGAAAAGGGAAAGCTCTTGAAGGCGGTGACAGAAGCAGGCCCTCTCCTCCAGACCCTGCTGCTGGCCGGGCAGCTCCCTAAGTGGCAGCATCCACCACCCCGGCTCGACTCTATTGAGATTCCTCCGGTCAGGATATCTTCTGGTGTTGTTCACGGAGAATCGAGCAAGAAGCGTGCTCTTGACATTTCTGATGGCACGACTTCCTCATCCAGCTGCAAGTATGAAAGCATGGGTTGACATTGAGTAGTTTAAGGTTTCAAAGCGGAAGTCTGCAACAACTGTGATAATATTATCTAATTCCCCCCCGTAGTCGGTCGTTGAATGACCATCCTTTTCATACTGGTTTTAACATGTAAAAGAAAGAAAGAAAATCTAGAATGAAAATGGATGTTCATCAACTAATATCGTGCTCCGATTGATTCTAATCAACTTCTCTTGAGAAAAATAATAGGAAAAAGGAAGTACAGAAATAGTCCGACTAATTATCCACTAACTAGCCTGTGCAACAAACACACATTAGCCTATCCATCAAACACTACTGTCAATGATGTCTTCATCTCACGTGTGCGCTGCAACTCTTGGTCTCCTACAACAGCATCCTTCCAATTTATGAGGCAAGGATATAAATATTTTCCTGCTCCAAACAAAAACTTCAACACCAAGTAAATAAAACACACAGAAAGAACAAAAAACCAGGATTCCTACTTCCTGAGAAAGAAGAAGGGGACATCAAGAGAAAGCCAGGGTGAGTAAGTTCCAAGTTTTCTCCCTGAACTTCCCAATGTTGGATGGTGACTTGGGTGTTTTCGCTTTTCTGAGCTCTAGGCTCATTACAGGTCTAGGGTGACCTATTCTACCATAAAGAGATATGGGGGTCCCAAATTGGATATAAAGAACAAAATGTTAGCCTTTGCTAGTTTGTATGCATGATTATGTGCTACGTTTACATATGATGGTTGAAAACAATGATGTGGAGAGGGAAAAACAGAGTGTTCCTATTAATCAATTCAAGGTTGTGGTATTGCTTTTTGTATAGCCTTTGCTTTAGGAAGAAATGGTGCTTGAAAAAGTAAAACTCATAATGGTGAGACTGACCAAATAAGCAATCATTCAGAGTTTTCCCCCTCTCTGAAAATTCCTGCATATGCCCCCTTGCTACGAAGACATAACTGCCAATCACGGCGAGCAAAAGAAAAATCGCGACATGCAAAGGATATATTTCATCCCATACGCTTAGAAGCACATCCGCGTCCTAGTTACGCCTGGCTTAATAAGCATTACTCGATAATATTTATGGCTTTTCCCTCGAACCACATCTTGGAATGATTCTCCAGTACACAGTATGAAAGGGAGCCTACTATTTATGACAGCATGGAAAACAGCCTAAACATTGAACGGTGCACTATTGTCTACCTGACGAGATGCCAAAACATCCTAGTTTTGGTTATCTATGAGACCAGGGGGGCAGGGGAGTAGTTCGTACAAGGACTGACGGCAAACACGAAGATTTCAATGGCAAGAGAACACAAACATCCTAGTTATTTGCGGGTATTCGGTTGATCAAAGAGAAATCCTTCGAGATTTCCTTTTATAGAGAACATCCCAGTTAAATGCAGCAGGGATACATGGAAACCCAAAGCAGTGAAACAGAATGCCCAGCCACAGAAGCAGTTGTTGTAGAATCTTTTAGAAACAGAAGCAGCAACTAGTCTCATGACAAGCTTATAGTAATGAAACTATCACGACTTTTAGTTATCCATGTATGATTACTAGCTGATATAGAACTCGGAATCATATAATAAAAGCTTATTTGTTTGAATTTTTATGGCATGACAAAAGGACAAAATTACCACCACAGTTTTTCTGGTGCCAAATAGCTTTAGACAAATACCGTATCTTCCATATGTAAATGGTCCCTTTACTTTTCAAGTCAAACAAATATCTCATTTGGCGCCCAACACCTGAAATGACTTAAAGTTGGAAAAAAATATAGACTAAAGATGTCAGTCATTTTATCTTTTGGGGCATGGTGACAAGCTAATGGGCACACACTTTCATCGGCAGAGATGTTCATCAATGCATCAAAAGGCACTAAGCACATATGTTTGTCATATCTTTGTCTTCCATCATTTTGGTTACTGGGACAAACCAACAGAAGTTAATAGGTTGGACAATGTACATCTATGATCGTTTAACAGCGTATAAAGTTTTGGTCGCAGGGACTATAGAGGAAGATAAGACTAACTCTGAGATCGCAAATATTCTCATACGGCACAAAAGCCATCAATAGATGCAGGGATCACAGCAAAATATTATCACATGGTCTACTGTGGACAGCATATCGTCCCAAGCTCACTACTGATACTTATACGAAACGAAGTAAACCCTCTTACGAAAAGAGAAGATTTTTCCAGAGGTAAGGTTTAGCCTTTCCTCTAATAGCTATCTAGCAGCGAGGTGCACTGATACTAAATTAAGTTTGGGAAGCGAAGCTCATCACGAAAAGATCTACGAAAGGTACGCATTAGTTTATCCTAGATGAAGATAATTACAGCTTGGATTGTTTTATAGTAATTGTTTAGATAGTCCTAATTCTTTCAACCCTTCCTGATTTTTCAATGTGAATTCCCCGACTTGTTCACAAAATTTCAACTGTTTGACTACCCTAGAGGGAAAATGCCATGTCTTCTCGAAACATACTCTTATTGACCATCTAAACACAAGTAGCAGACACAAGTTTCCACATCTAAAAACAGAATATATTGACCTCAGCTGTCACTTATAGTGCCACGAGAGATGAAATTACTGAAGTGAACTGAAGTTTGATATTATAATGCATAGTGATTTCCGTACCAGAAATCAGAAATCACTATACTCAGATGGATATTTGCATTGGACATATATTAGTCCACGGAATCTCGATGGGGACGGCATTGAACTGTTTTCCTTGAATTCCTTCTAGTATTTTCTTTAACGTGGGATGGTGCTTGATATCCTCATGCCCTTTACAATCACAGAAATATCTACAGCAGTACAAAGAAAATGGAAGAACAGAATATGCTGATAAAGCTGATGGTTGAAGAGAACATACCCCAATGTCCTAGAACCTGATTCCGAGACATGGAAACCACCTAAAGGACTTCAAAAGTCAAGAGCTCCATGCTTAGAAGACCCAGAACAGCTACTAGATGTTCCATAGGAACTGCCACTCGAGCCATCAATTGGCGCTTGATTCAAACATTCTAAAGTGAGAAACTTCCGTTTTCGAAGCTTTATAGAGAATGTAGATGCCTCTAGTATCAAAGGAACCTGTTTTAAAAACGAAAAGCCACCACAATAATTGATTAAGAGGCAAGAAACTCCTCATAAAACAACAATATTTCCATATTTGAAACCAGTCCAATACAAAGGGTGTGTGTAATGAAAATAGCACCAGAAAATTTGGCTATCACTAAGAAGTTCATGTATGCATGAGTTTATTGAAAATTATTAGACGTCAAAAACTTATAAGAGACATGAGTAGGACTTCGTGGACTCTGTAGTCTTTGATACCTGAGTATTTACTCTTGCAACTTTATGAACATTAAGCAGGCCAACCATTTCATTATATCCAGTAAGCAGCTTCTCCAACTCTTTGTCCTCATCTGGAAAAAAAGTAAGAGAGAAAGCTTAACCTTCATTATTAACCTAGGTAGGATAAATGCAAGAAGAACACGAAATCAAACAAGAGAGTGGAGGTTGAGGGGAGAAAACCACATGCCTGGCATCGCTTTCACTGAAAGCAATGTATCAGCCATATGCTGCCATCTCTTAGAGAAAGACTCAGAAAGCAGCGAGTGTGGAAACGTAATCATAACAACGGCATTAGAAGACCTAGCCATTGCTCTCAGATACTTAATGAATGAGAGCATATCCCAATCCTGCACCCATAATTCAAGGAGAAAAAACAATTAATGAGAACGATAACCATGGTTTTGATACAGTAGTCTTTTTGCTTCAATGATAAAATCCACAATGGTATTCCTTTCCTCAACATGTAATACATCTTTTTGTTTCAATGATAAAATCCACAACGGTATTCCTTTCCCTAACATGTAATATACATAAAAACAGAACAGAGCTCACACTCCAATTATAAAAAGCAAACGCATCTAAAAGCCAAACATCATTGAAACAAAACTCCAAGTTCGGATTTCTGTTTTTTTCATGATTCTATCTCACCGTAGTGACCCATATCAGCCTAGTGAGCTGACCCATAATGGTTCTTACCAGCTCTTACTGTATGAAATCTTCATAAGAAACAACTGACATACCTTGCCATAGTATTCACATTGAGGAGCACAAAATGACTGGATTGCTATACGGCCACCGCAAGAGTTGCCACCATCACCCCTACATACAAAAATGTATAACAAGCTATCAGGAGAGCAGTAAAAAGGGAAGCGAAACAAAAGCTCGCTTCCAAAGAACAACGTGAGACGAAGACAACGTTATGCATTGACGAACATTACAAAGGCCCTTATCAGAAAAAAAGGACATTGTAGCCCAGCTTGGAAAAAAAGGCAATACCTTGAATTTTGAGCAAAAAACGTTGAACAACGTTCGCGAAGGGCGCCAATGGAAGAACCATCAGTGCTGATACAGTCAATGAGCTTTCCGCTGAGAAATTGTCTTTCGAGGGGTTTCCGCCAATCAAAGTCATTGCTATATTCATGCTTGGCATCTGCTAATAATAAATTACAGTATCATCCCTCATCCATGCATGAGAATATAAAATAGACAAACACATTTTACGATCACTCTTGTTATATTCATGCCTGGGATCTGTGGATCACAAATTATCAGTACCATTCCTCAACCATGTATGACATCATAAAATAGACAATGCATTCAATGATTTTATCAGTTTCACGCTTGTTCTAGAAGCATCTTTTGAGGCTCATTCTTCAAGTTGAGTCGAGCAGAATAGCATATGGCCATCTTGGCATTGTTGGATAAAAAAAACTAAAAAAAACTTCGCCCTGTTAACTATCTAAACCTGTTAACTACATTAGATCAGTAGTTTACTCACAGTACAAAAGGGGTCAACATGACAATAAAAGGTTGGTGAAGTAACAAAAGAAGATCAAAGCAGAAACCAAAGCAAGGGAGGTTGCGATGCTCTAAGATGGGATCTTGTATATAGCAAAAAATGGAGTGTGTTTGATACATATCATCGGGAAAGAAAAGTACAAGAGCAGGCATATTAATTGAAAGACCAATAATAATTTTGACCTCTGTTGTCCAATCTCCCATGAGCTTCACCGAGATACTTCTGGTATTGCCAAGCTATCCTTAGACCATTATCCTGCAGTTCAAAACAAGCAATATGCACTGGCATTAATATTAACTATTTGCTTCCCCTACATCAAACAGGAAATGTTCCGCTAGGAAAGACAAATTTTTTTTCAATCCAAATAACTAAAACCTAGAGCTCATTCTTCACAGAATAAACAGGACAATGATCAAGACATGATACACTGAAAGCTCGATTGGTAAACGAGCCATAAACCACTACATATTGTATAGGTACCTGTACGAGTCCCTTGTCATGAGGCCTATCATCCTTGGATGACATTGGACTGGGCAAAGTACCCAAAAATCCCCGGGGGTCTTTTAAGGGGCTTGAATATAGAAGAGGTTGATTGTGGACCAAGCCCTGTGACATGAAACGTCTTAGCAATAACAAATGGTGTGGTGCTTCTGCGTCTTCTATCACCATGATTAAACTCCCCAAACAAAACCCACCACCAAGAATCCCTGATAAAATGAAATTAAAAATAAAATAAAGTTGGTTGTTTAGCATCGGCATAGGCCTCACACCAAAATATACATTTAGTCATGTTTCTCGGTAAACAACTCTAGCTTTGGAAAATAAAAAAGGCTTAGAAACTTACTGTCCAGGTCAGGTATGCCAGAGGAGGTAAATATTGCCCCATTTGGCCCCGGCTTGAGTCCTGCAGCTACCTCAGAAGTAGATCCCGCCAATGTGTTGCGAGAGAAGCTGCTTGGCCGTGTCTTGATCGAGGCCATCACTGTATGAGAGAATCAAAAGGTAAATGATAGGTATTACTCCTTCAGACTCAACCCGACAAATTCCTGAACTTTGAAGTGAAACCATACTCCTAGTATTACTCAAACCCCATGGCTTTTTTGCCATCCTTCTCCAAGCCTTAATCAGGCCATGAACCCTTATATATGGTAAAATAATTTGTGATCATTATGAACAAAAATAAAAGATCAAACAACCTTTAATACACCTTAGTTGTTCTCTGTTTGTCATTGTTAGGATAATCTGTCATATGTTTGAGTAAAACAATCTGACATCTAGCTGACTTCATGTTGTTATATTTTCATTCGCTTCGTGAGACATTGTGTTTGTCAGGCAGATTCTAGACTGAACCTCCTCATGCAGACATGCCAATGCAAGCACAAATCAAATTTGCAGGTCATAACCTCATCTCCTCTCCCACCATGGTATTGTATTCATGAGCGCTTTCTAGCAATGGGGTTTGATTGTGACATTTAAAGATTCATCAATTTTTCATTTGCTTTTGTAACCAGGAAAACCTCCTCATGCAGACATGCCAATGCAAGCACAAATCAAATTTGCAGGTCATAACCTCATCTCCTCTCCCACCATGGTATTGTATTCATGAGCGCTTTCTAGCAATGGGGTTTGATTGTGACATTTAAAGATTCATCAATTTTTCATTTGCTTTTGTAACCAGGAAAACTTTGTTTTATGCAGATGCATCCAGCGGGGTGAACTTGCCCGGATAAAGTGAGGGATATTCATGTTTCCCAGTTTTTAAATGCAAGGCTGTTCAATGCATGGTTAATTTCATTTTCTGCACTTTCTCAAGCTTCTCTTCTGGTTTTGAGTTGATTCCATGGATGATTGTGGCATTTAAATATCTAATGGATCAGTCAGTCCCAATCTTACATTGATTCGCATTCCAGTTGGGCACTGTGAGGTCTCAGGCTAAGATAATGACTTTGTCCTCTGGACCATAACTTGCTTCCGGTTTTTGATCACGAATTAAACTTCTCAGGGATATGCTAATGCTTCTCGACCAATCCTTCACTGGTGGGAACAGAGTGGCAGTTCAAGTCGCTATCATGGCGCAATAGAGATTATTTACCAGAACCAGGGAAGGAGGCATCCCTTCGCTTTCCTCAAGCCTTTCCACTCATCAAGTGCTAAAAAATTGTGAGTGTGCAGGAAACACTTGCCTTTCAATTGCTTGAGTTATGGCCCTTGTATACTACTTTTTCTTAACTGCACTGCTCATATTGAAGTACTGTTTTAGGTTTGTCATTCATCTATTCTTAAGTCAGTGTGACCTTAATTCTGCGTCAGTTACATGGATTTGATAATCACAAAGTCTTCGTCCTGTTGGATCATTTAACATTATGGTATTTATTTTCCAAAATTTTGACAATGGCATACCTCTATCAAAGAGATTTTCCAGTTGAAAAATATGCTAAAGATAATGGCTGTTGAAAAATAGTTGTGATTTTCCCGTATTATCACCAATGTGCTTTTTTGTTATTTTGATGGTTCAGTGATATGTGACCGCCAGGTTTGATTTTGTGATCCATATTCCCCAACATCTGAAACACCGTGTCATTGTATTGACTGTTGAATATTTTAACATGTCATGGATGACCTCTCTGCTGAAGATTGCTATGAAATTTTTATGATTATGATGAGAATTATGTTGTGATGCAGAAGTTTTTCCCGTCTGACCTAGGAACCGAAAGCCATGTTCACAAGCTTGAAGAGATGAAAAATGAATCCTATCCATTTTAAATTAGCAAGTCATCAAGGTCTTATTCTATGCCATTTGCTTTATTGATCAACCTCGAGGCACATCAGTTTTTATATCTCTGTCTAGAAGTATGGTTCATGTTTTAAGTATATTTAGTGCTCAAGTTTTTGAAACAAGCGATTCCTGCTTTATTAGCATCCTTGCTTGACCTATGAAAGAAGGCCATGTTGAGGAGATCGGACAGATGAATCCTATCAATATCCATAGAGGAAGCTGTGAAAGGTCTTGTTCTTTTGACATTTGCTTCAAGTCTCTGTCTGGTGGCATAACAATGTTTATTAGTCCGTAGAGAAGTATGGCTATATGAAATAAGCATATGTATATCTATGAAATAATAATGTTTATTGCTACTAATAAGTATATGTATATCTAGGGTTTCATTCCTCTATTTTCAA